>SDVV010030065.1:0-11724 GCA_016164225.1 Gammarus roeselii | reverse complement strand
TAGAATAAATTCATCTGAACAAAGTACGTGATCGTATCTGTTTTGTTCTTAACATTAACTAGGGATGAATCTCTGAACAAAAAATCACAGCATAACCTAACACGCAAAAATTACAAGATGGAACACGTTTCCCCGGTCGTATCAGTTGTGTGACCAACATGTATGACCATGTGAGAACTCAATACTGAGAGGGGGGCAATGACTGTCACCAAAAACGTGGAATACATCCATAGTACCATGAAAAACAAGACACATAAAACCAATAACACATATACAAATAAAGCATCTCTGGTTTACAATCACTGTATAAATCACACCGTGACAAGATGAATCATGTTTCGCTTACTGGTCAGTAGTGCCACGCCCCACTAGGCAGCTGTTTTGACCGCATGAGAGAGTTGTGCGGTACTAACAGGAAAATAACATGAATATATAGCCTACTAGCATGGAAACATTCTATCATCAACCAAAACCGTCTACAATAACACGTATCGTAACACCAATATGAATACGAACGCATTAATAGCGCACCTTGTGGGGAACAGATGAGTGTAGAACCTTCCGCATGCGCCACTGACGTATGACTGAGCTGCCGCCGTGAATGGAGTACAGTGGCTGACAGGCAACCCATCGTGTTCACACCTGTATGCGCGCTAAGGTACCACCAGGTATAGTCCTCGTTCAAACCCGGTATCGGTCTCGTCTGAAACAGGTAGCGCGTGCCTCCATCTTACGGTGTCGTGCGGGTGAGAGGAAGCCCAGGGTATATTTGGTGACTACGTCATGGTGGCATCATGGTTATGATGACGTATATATATATAACAGAGTTCTAAATAAATCATTGTAACATTAGCAAGCATGAATATATTACGCTTGTCATCACATCGTCTAAGAATATATACCGTAACTGTAATTACAACATTGTTGATTATATTATATTTATTCGAATTACAAATAAGCTCATACATATATGATCAAATCACATGCAATGTGACACTCGGTCATAATATGACTGCAAATGAATCCGGGGCGAATATCGTAGATAAAACATTCGGAGAAAATAACAAGAAACTAATTGAATCTATGCCACGAGTAAATTGATCACATCGAAGAAATGATATCAAGGTTGAAAAATTTATCATGAACGTGTCTGGAAATCAACATTCCTGCAAGAAGAATATGTGTGGAGTCTTGACCTTTAATACAGCTTGTAAATTATTATGTAATTGTCAATAAAAAAATATCTTATAAATGTTTGTCATTACCCCCCTAAAAATCATTCAGAGGACAAATCACTGAAGTTGCAACAGCATTGAAATGCTAATAACCTTATGTAAATATAACCCGATTCCGGCTGGTCGCGTGAAACCAGTTCCGGTACCCCTACGCCCGCCCCCCAATTCTACGCCTACCCCGTACAAACCGGTTGAGTCAAGGTTGCATGCATCGCGTACTACCCCGGTGAAATGTTATGTGCAAATTCCCGTAGACCGGACAAAATCCGTCGTTTGCGGCCACCAAAATGACTCTAGAATGTCGTTTTCTGCCCCATATTAACTACTGATGTGATAGCCACACTATTTGTTTTTCGAGTTCAAAAACTGAGTAGGTAGGCTGGTGTGTGAGGTCCATTATGCGTACGTGCCCCTTACACTTAGCTAGCAAATCTTCCGACCTTCTACTCTTCAGGTTGTTGGTGCTTACATGACAGATTATGTGTCTCCAGCATGTAACCTCAACCTCCGCAAGGAAGGGCACCTTTGATGTTAAATAAGTTTCAAATGTTTGCCAGTGTAAGAAGATAAATTGAAAGGTTTTATTAAAGAAGGATGGAAGTCGAAACAACTCAAATCAGTCACGACGTTGATTTGATCCTTGAAATCTATTTCTGACAGGTCTCATTGCTAAACACCATTTTCCAACGAGAAGGTATCAATACCGGTCGACGTTCTCATCTTGCTAGTGCCAACGCAGGCACTATTTCAACCGAGCTTTCGTCAAAGCCAGGAACCATTTTTTTCACGGATATGGTGGTACTAATGAAGCGTGCTACCCATGAAAGCTATTTACCGGCGATCCTGGTAGTATTTGTCGAGCCGTGACTTGAACATTTCGACTGTATCGCTGAACACAACCTGCCCTGGAAGTTTGTTCCATTTCGACAACTCGACATGTGAAGAAGTTGCATGTGAAGTCAAGGAAGAAACGCTAGCCAGCGATTTTGTATGAATTTTGCTTGCTCACTCCGTTCGCATCTAGATTAAAGAGGCTAGCTCTATCGACGTTTTCTACCCTTCATAATCTGGGCTCCCATATGGAGATGACCTAACTAGTGGAAACTGAAGTGAAAGCGCGAATGGAGGACGGGTGTAAAGTGTTGGGTGCTTGAAGAGTGTAATGAGCTGTAGGACGTTGGCAATGGAAGCAAAGAGAGGGCTGTTTGAGGGTGTTGTATCCCAACTGTACTCTCCGGAGCAGAGACATGGGGGGTAAGAGCAGAGGAGAGAAAAAGGTTGAAAGTTTTCGAGACGAAATGTTTCAGGAGCATGACTGGTGTAACGCTGAGAGACCGGATCACCAACGACGTGGTTCGAACCAGAACAGGAATGATGAAGAAGTTAGAGGACAGAGTGGGTTGCGTGTTCTGAGATGGTTCGGGCACATGGTGAGGATAGATGAAGGGAGATTGGTGGAAAGGGTGATGAAGGCGGAGGCGAGTGGTCGCAGGCCAAAAGGTAGACCGAAGTTTGGGTGGATGGATGGTGTGAAGCAACCGTTAGGAAGGAGAAACTTTAATGTGGAAGCAGCGAGAGAGCGTGCAATGAACACGCGTGAGTGGAGAATGATTGTGAATGGTTGATTAGAACGCTGCTCTGACGGGATGGTCGTAGGTGGGGGGGCCCGACCATCAAGACGCGGCGGGGATAAACCAGTGAAAACTGTCGGGCCCTGCTGCTGACAACGGATCCTCGGTCCGCACTCGTGACCCAGAGTGTATGTTGCGGGGTTACCAGCCGAACCCTTTAGCACAAAAGGGCTAAGTTGTGTGAGTGTGAGCGTATGAGGGTGTGAGGTGCGCCTTGCCGTCGGCCAACCCCCTTTCGGGAGGATGCGGCTTAGTGTATGTGCCTGTGTATGATTTTGTGTATATTTATTTATATATATCGTATTATTTAGTGTTGTGGGCACCGCTGTTATCGCATTTTTTTTTTAGGAATGACATGTGGCGTTTATTGTAAGTCTTTGCACGACGTGTAAGGTATTCAGTGTATTATGTAGTATATATCTTATTTTAGGAGTATATGTTTATGTATATATTTATTTATATATATTTCAATATTTAGTGTCACAGGCACCGCTGTTATCGAATTTCAATGCAAGGCATGAGGCTTCTATTTCAAGTCTTTGCTCGACCTCTAAGTTCTTTAGGGTATTATTTAGTGGCACTTTTAGCCCTGTGATAACGTTTCCCAACTGGCCGATGCTTTCATTGCTCGATCATTCTCTGATTTAGGGGTGATGACTTTTTATTTATGTTATTTATTCGTAATTTGAACGTTGAATTATGCAAGTTCTTTGTTATTATAGAGCAAAAGCTACAATAATTGGTTAAATCCAACCGCTTTTCCCAAACCAAGCACCGATACACAGGTACAGTTGCCAAGAATGGGCCTGACATGAGTCTTAAATAGTGTGACCATAAAAATCTGGGCATCGTATATATATATTTTTCACTGTTGTAAGTTGCAGTATATCGACATTAGCATGCCGCAGTATGATACTGTCATCGCAGACAGTAAAGACAGTGCAGCTATACAGTAGCACGGTGCCACAGCATCGCTATCCCTGCGGTCTCCACTCGAGACTGCCCTCTAATCGTGAGATTTCATCCCTGTCAATTTATGGACCATTAATTACTCGTCATATATATTCCGTGACACATATGTATAGTATATACCGACTTTCTGTTAGCAGCTTATGGGATATATATGTTTATATCTACGATACCCTAGATAACCGACTGCAATTTCAATTGCATGGTATCTAACGCATTTTTAATGCAAGGCAGGAAGTTTTGCATTGCATTTCATCGCAAGTTATATTGCATAACTCCAATTCATTGCTAGGCATTCGAATCAAATTTGGGATATTGCAGAAACATTTTTAAGACATACTAATCATATAAAAGATATATAACACATAACTATTCACTCCGAAAATCGATGTTTTGTGTTTTCCATCGCTCTATTTCATATGTATATAATATTTATATGAATAGTATGGTACGTTAGTTTGGCACTTAGCGGGTTGATGTATATATATCTGGAGATGCAGCAGCCTCATTACGAGAATATGTTTACCCCATAACGCACTATCCGATTTTGAACCTGTTATATCGGTGACACCATGTATCCGCATGTTCTAAATGAACCGTTATCAAGCGTATGTAGACTGTTCGAGTATTCTTATCTGTTTTTTTTTGTATATCGAGTGTCAGTCGGATTCTCCCCTCAGCAAAAGTAGCTGGAGCTTACATAAGCGATATGGATTCATCGCAAGTTATTATATTGTGTTATGAATACATAGAAATGATCGGTTGATATATGTTGAATGAGTTTTGTTTTTCGGAATTTTGAATAGGTATTTCATACAGTTATAGGTAGCTTATGATATTTTAGGTTTGCATCATACATGTAGCACCCTATTTTAGTCGTAGTTGATAAGTTTTTGCATCATTTTGGTGTTTTAAAATATATGTGACATTCTGATACGATTAAGACGTTGTTACTTCAGTTTAAGAAGATTTGATTTAACCCTCTTATGAACTGAGTTGGATAATAATGACATCTGATTTGTACATACTATAGCGTGTTTGTGTAAAAGAATTCCCCAACATATACTGTGGGTTTCAGTTATGTATGTTGCTCGCATGTTTTGCTATCTTATCCACGTTAGTTGTTTGGTAGGTTACATGCTAGTTGTTTTTCTCGTACATCATGGTTTTTAATGTATGTTTTTGGGTATGGCAGAGAATTAATCATCTTGTTTTATTATTACTGAAGCATTTTAGTATGCTTTATTCAGTTTCGTATGCTCTCAGTAGAGTTTACATCCCCAATGCAAGGTATTGGATATTTTATACAATTATAGAAATATTAGGATATATTACGTTTGTATCTGCAATGTAGTACATTATTTCAGGTATAATTTAGTAAGATGGTGTAACATTTTACTTTTTTTTTGTAAATTTACGTCTTGTTATACAGATTGACGTGGATTATATAGCTATAAAAGAGATTTCATTTGTTACAAGCTTGGTCTTGTTGTCAGTTTATTGTATATTTATTGTAGGAATAACCTCATACCTCAATGTTTAAGAGCAGTTAGAAGAGTCCCCAAGGCAAAAACTCGTTGCGTATATGTTTATTTGTATAAGTAGACCGTTTCACTATGATGGATACCCTCGTATATTAGAGATTTAAATGTTAATTAGGACAGAGTAGAGAATCACGTGGTTATTTTATTATTGTTGTACGATTTTTCCACGGTAATCATATCATATGTTTAAAATGTGTAAACCCGTACTTCAACTTTGTGGAATTTCGTCATCAAACCCTAGCAAGTGTATAGTTTACCGGTTTAGACGACTCATTACTGGACGGGATTGGTCCTGGTGGAGAGGCGGCTTACACTCTTAGGTAGTCATTTGGAGTTCATCTGAGTTCAAACGTAAATTTGTAAGTTCTTCTTGATGTTGATCTTAAGTTCCATGGGTTTGTTAGAAAGGTTATGCGACGAGCTGCTGGTCTTCGTAGTGATTTACTTAGGTCGTCAGCGAGCAGAAGCCCAGATTTTTATGGCCCCACTCATTGTGACTCATGTCAGGCCCCTTCTTGACAACTGTACTTGTTTATTGATTCTTGGTTGTGTCCAGGATGATGAACAGAGATGATGAACTAAACAGATGCATGATAGGTCTGACGATGTCTGGCTATCGCCTCTGAATTTGTTATATATCAGGGGTAGCTTGCTGTGATGTGACCTAATAAAGCATTGTACAGTTCGTTTCTATGACACAGTGGGCTTCTATTAGTCCCACTAGAGACATAGCATCAGTAAGGTTTAATAATATGTTTCAAATTGAACGGGTATCGTAGACAAATAACTTTATTACGCATGAACTCGGTGTTTGTTTTACTGTCAGATATTTTTTCTCGGTGTGGCTTAAATGTTAGTATACGATCTCAGTCCTGTTTCAGATCATTTTAGGAGTTAAAATACAGTATTATTTCTATTGATTACAAGATCGGAAATGTATATCGTCATCATGGATTGATTGGCCATACACCGTCTATATTGGAGTAGGATTTAATATCAGGGTGTGGTAGGATACACCAAATATCATACTTAATCAATGTTGCTTAGACCATAGTAGAGAAACTTACTTAGTTATTTTATTGCTGTTATATAATTTTGAAGTTATCGTGGGAATATGACTATTATTAGGTTTGAATTCGCCTACTTTCAGTTAGTGTCGAGTATAAATTCACTCAATTGGATGTAGTGATACAACATATTGGTATGTTTTTACCTCTTGACATTGGGTCTGTGGTACAGTTTCAACTAGTCTTGAAAAACTAGTCTCTCGTAATTGTATAAAATGTCAGTGTTGAAATACTCCATCAGTTTATCTTAGACCTCAATTAGGTTATTCGGTCGCATATCAATACTAGATGCTCATTCACACATGTCTATTTTTTATTAATGTATGTTAACCGTTTACAGTTTGTACAGTTAACATTTTGTGATAGAGTTAGATGTATTTATGAGATTTCGTGCCAATTTAGAATATCTGGCTTATTTGAGCATTCAATAGCCACTCTAGCATTTTCACTATAGATTTGTAATGTAATGGCGTAAACCTAACCTAACCTATCCTAACCTAACTAACCTATCCTCTCCTAACTTAACCAACCTACCCATTAATTATATATTTTTTTCATTCAAGTTTGATGGTTATGTACGGTATTTAGTTATTATTTATGCGATATACTTATCAAATCACTCCACATTGCTATATTTTACGTATTTGTTTTATTATCACACACCATGTACACACATACACGAACTTTGTAGGCATATACAGGGTCGACGTCGACACCTGTGCCGACGCCATGTAGGCAAATACAGGGTGCCTGAACCTGTGCTGACACCATGTAGGCATACAGAGGGTCAAAGCTGGTACCTGAAAGGGCAACATGTAGACACATAGACACATTTGTACACGTATACAGTCTCTGTTAACATTTTTAACATTTTACATTTGATCTGTGATTTCCTTTAGAACAAATTCCCTTGCAATTGTTACAACAAATATAATGTGGATCAGCTTCAAGTCATATTAGGTGAAAAGATTTAGTCATCTTAGCCTAACCTAATCTATCCAAGAATTATGTGTCATCGATCGAGATTTTTTGTGCTTACGTGTGATATTCAGTCATTGTTTCTAGGATATACACATATCAAATATTTCCACTTGGCTCTACATTTTGCTTGAATAAAGACCCCCATTTTAAACATTGATTGTTACAGTTATTTCATATTAGTTTTGAATTTGACACAAATTTTACATCTTTTTCACTTATGTTATTCGCATTCAATCTAACCTAAACTATCTCAACCATGTTTATGTAAATTATTCCGTCATTAATTTATACTTTATAAATATATTACTCGCCACCTGGATCTATATATCACTTACACATAGTTCATTTTCGCTTCGTGGTCACTCTACAATATTATTTGGAAAAGATCAACCATTTTAGGCGTCGATATTTTGAATGTTATAAGTAATTCATAGTCGTCACCAGTTTCAAACAAACGGATATATGGTATCACACTATGTTTTCTGTCAGTACATCCGCACATCCTTCCACCTACGATTGACATTTCCTCCCCTACATTTTTCATATTCCTGACGATGACTACGTTTGAGATGACGCTACACATTACATTTGGATTTATGTTTATTCAATTTTATCTATTTTTTTGCACAGAAACCCGACTCCCGTTACCCCATCACATGTGAACGGTGTCTCAAGCTATATCCCATCCTTCCACAACAGAACCACAAACTCGGCTGAGCCAGATCTAATCGGACTTTGATTTATATCCTACCAATCTGTATCACATCTAGATCATTTACCCCATGATAGGTTTATGGCAATGTTTAAATTGTGATGAACGGCATTTTTGAGCTTCGTTTCATTCCTTGAAACATATTCTGCTACCGATTTCGAAAATTCGATGTTACCTTCGACGGACCAAGTTCATATATTTTATTGCAATTCATTGCGTAACTTGTGAGTTTAGGAAAATATAAACATTTGATCAAGGATTTATATGGGTTATTAGTGCTTCATTAGTTCTATTTACAGATCTTGCTGACATCATCAATGCTATCTACCTCGTTTTTTTTAAACAGCATGGTTCATACATCCAACCACACCCGTCATCACCATGTTTCAGTTTACTCTCAGAATCCTCCATATACTCCATCATATCTTTGAATCGAATACTGAAGTCTATTCCATTCCCGTGAGTCCACAAGTGTATTGCTTCTTCTCGAACTTTAATTATTCGAATCTTCACCAATTGAAAGTAATTCCGATCTTCATCCGAGAGAAATTGTTGCATACGATCCAGATTTTCTAATGTTCTTAGGTAAAATTTATTTTCCACTGTCTCAGCTTTATTACACTCGTCACGATTTCTTCTTGGATCATATCAATTTCAAGATATACCTTCTTGTTTTCTTTGAACTCTGTTACATACGACTGTTATGTATCGACAATAGTTACCCAAATCCTGCTTCCTTTGTTCCTCCTCTATATATGAATAATACTCCCCACGCTTGTGATTCTTGTTGTACACATTTGTAGAAAACTGTTACATTCAACAGAAGTCAATATTTTTTCGAGCCAAGCCATATCATCTTCGGATATTTTTTCACCAACACACGCAAACAAAAATTTCAGACGTGAACATTCATTTTGGTTTATTCTAAGACGACACTTACGTTTTCACTTGATCTCAACGTATTACTGATTCCAATCTCGGTATACAGCTAGCTATTATAATGAGAATACATGTTTTTTTTCTCGAAACATTAGGCCTAACGTTGCTCAAAAACGATATCAACTGTGTATGTATGTGTGTATATAGGTATGTGCACGTATGTGTATGTTCCTGCGTCTATGCGTGTGTATGTATACGTGTATATGCGTGTATATACGTGTATTTGTTTGAAAAAAATGTACAACAAAATTTAAATTCAAAATCTCAATAAAATTTAGAAAAATATCTAGGCCCGGATCTTACTTTACTAGCCAATTTTACACTTCAATAGACCAACTTGGCTCTGTTATCCATCGAAAATGTTAAATTTAATTGGAATTTCGAATTTTATATTTTGTTATACATTTTTTTAAACATATTTACACGTACATATATTTACACAAACATACAAACACAGTTGATGGGAATAAGCATCTAGTATTGGTATGCGACCGAATAACCTAATTGAGGTCTAAAATAAACTGATGGAGTGTTTCAACACTAACACTATATACAAATCCGGTAGACTAGTTCTCCAAGACAAATTACAACTGTACCACAGATCCAATGTAAGGAGGTATAAACATACCAATATGTTGTATCACAACATACAATCGAGTGAATTTATACTCGACACTGCATGAAATTAGACGAATTCACTGCTAATAAAAGTTATATTATCATGATAACCGTTCAAAATCGTGTAACATCAATATAATAGCTAAGTAAGTTTCTCTACTATGGATCAAAGCCCACTGTGTCATAACAACGGAATCTGCAATGCTTTATTAGGTCACATCTCAGCAAGCTACCCCTGATATATAACAAATGTAAAGGCGATAGCCAGAGATCGTACTATACCTCAGACCTACCATGCATTTGTTTAGTCCATCATCTTTGAATAGCTTCGAACAAAGTCATATGCTGAACACAACCAAGAATAAATAAACAGGTACAGCTGTCATGAATGGGCCTGACAAAGAGTGTGGTCATAAAAATCTGGGCTTCTGCTCGCTGACGACCTAAGTAAATCACTTCAAAGACCAGCAGCTCGTCGCATAACCTCTCTAACAAACCCATGAAACTTGAGATCAACATCCACATGAACTTACAAATTCACGTGTAACTTGGATGAACTCCAAATGACTACCAAAGAGTGTAAGCCGCCTCTATACCAGGACCAATCCCATCCAGTAAATAGTCTTCTGGAACGTTAAACTATACCCTTGCTGAGGCTTAAAGACAAAATTTCACAAAATTGTATTATGGATTCACACCTCTAAAACATATATTCATATGATTACCGTGGAAAATTCGTACAACAATAATAAAAATATTACGTAATTTTCTACTCTGCCCTAATAAACATTGAAAATTTTAATATACGAAGGTATCCATCATCGTAAAACAGTCTACTTATGCAAATAAACATGTACGCAACGAGTTTTTGCCTAGGAGACTCCTCTATCTCCTCCTAAACATTGAAGTATGACGTTTCCCAAAATAAATATACAATAAACTGACAACAAGACCAAGCTTGTAACAAATCAAATCTTCTATAGCTATATTATTCACGTCAATCTTTGTAACAGGACGTAAAGATACATTTATAGACATACAGCCGTTTCCTCCTAGTTAGGAGAGTGGCTAAGTTCAGGCAGACACAGAGGGGAGAGGAGCCCAGTCTCCCCACCACAAGACCGCCGTGTCCCTGCCGAGGCTCGAACTCGCGACATACAGCACCAGAGGCTGACACTGCATTCGGATACGCTAACCACTCGACCACGGCGGCCGAGTGGTTAGCGTAAAGATACATAAAAACTGTAAAATGTTACAACATCTAACTAAATTATACCTGTAATAATGTTCTACATTGCAGATACAAACGTAACAGTACCTAAGAACTAAGAACTCTACTGCGAACATACAAAACTGAATGAAACATACTAAAACGCTCGAGTTAAAATAAAGCAAGAGGAATAATTCTCTACTATACCCAAAACATACATTAAAAACCATGATGTTCGAGATAAACAACTATCATGTAACCTACCAAACAACTAACGTGGATAAGCTAGCCTCACATGCGAGCAACATACAGTACTGGAAAAATTATTATGGATTTTTGAGATTTTCGGTATTTTTACATAAAAAGGTGAAATAAACACAATTTATGTATTGATATATGATTTATTTCATATTATTTATGCAGAACGAGTATTTCAGTAGTCTGTTTGCCCTCCTTTAGCAGACTTAAGGGCTTGTACCCGTTTAGGCATGCCACGAATTAGTGTCATGCACAAATCCTTGATTCTGTCAGAATGGAACCAAACTTTTATGAGGCGTTCAATAAGCTGTTTTTTGGTTGTAATGGGGACTTCATGTATTTCATTCTTCAACAGACACCACAAACTCTCAATGGGGTTCATGTCTGGTGAATTTCCTGCCCACGGAAGCAATTCAACACCATTATCGGCACACCATTTCTTCACCGATTTTGCTGTATGGCATGGAGCCGAGTCTTGTTGGAAAATCCAAGGCCTGTCTCCATACCATTCCGTTACTTGTGGTAGTAGACGGCCTCTAAGCACCTCTATGTACTTTGTT
>SDVV010030064.1:0-11724 GCA_016164225.1 Gammarus roeselii | reverse complement strand
TATAGCGCTTTCACCAGTATATTCGTGGAAAATGGTGTTCGGCACTGACCCCATACGGTTAAGTTAGTGCCAGAACCTGGCAGTGGCACGGTAAATAAGGTGCCCGGCATTGGTACCTGCTCGTTGTATTTCGGTTTTCGAGTAATGAAACTGTACGATCTCAGATCAACACCGTGGGTGTTGATCTGGTCGGTGGCTTTTCTTCAGGTGCTTATTTGAGTTGTTTCGATAATCATTGTTAAATGTTGTTTCCATCAACAAACTTTCCCTTTCTCGATCTATTAAAACAGAAAATACACCGACAAAAGACGCTATCTTAGTCGTTCTACTTCAGAACTTACCTCCTTCTATTAAAAGGCAACCCAGTTTGGGCCAAAAGGCCTGTTGTTGTCTTCATACACTTGTAAACACTTGTAAACCACCAACTACGGGATTAAGGCTTGCGGACTTTGCCAGGCTTGCGCTGGGGCATGCGAGGGACGGACAGGTGTTTTTTTGCTGCATATCTTGGTTATGGATACTCTCTCCTCCTCCTCGAGTATCCGCCATCACCATATCGTTTTGTTCATCCTACAAGCAAAAACAAATAGGTATCTCTAAAAAATATACATGTTACTTACATTTCAAGGGGGGTGTGTCGGCGACAAGATCAAAGGCACAAGTAATTTCTGAGCTGCAGCAGTCGCCGTTTTATACAACAATTGCCACACACCGCCAGATAACTTAACCATACGCTGCCAGATGTACGATAACAAAACCATATCAAAACCAAAAAAAAATGAAGCAAAAATGTTTGCCTACCTTAGCTGGTGGACACACACATCATCAGCTTCTCGTCGAGCCTGCTTATATAATGTCTTGATTAATAATAGAAATGTAGATACATATATTTTGTAAACACTAACCTTTGTAATGCATCATGTCCGACTTTGTAAAAGTCTCCTGCTGGAAGATAAGCTCGAGTCTGTGTCTGCCACGATTGTCTCTGACACGCTTGAGGCTGCTGCCATTGTTGGTAGTGATGTACAGGTATCGGATGACGCTGGTTGTTTGGGTTACCGCACCTAGGATCACCCTGATAGTTTGGTCGATGACTGGCCAGCGGATTGCCCTCATAAAAAAATACGAATAATTTGCTGGAGAATACTGCGTCGGTCTGCACACAAAAAAAAAAATTATATTTAGTAGGAGATAAAACAAAATCACTCTATCGTGAAATACATTGATTACAGAGTCTAAAAATACGTACACTTTTAGTTAATCATACCATATCATCCCTGAAATTCATGTTGATCTAGCCTACTCCCGATCGAGTTGTCACCACGATTTGTTATGAACGAATGAATTAACGAAGATAAAATCGATCTGGAAAAACTGACGGAAGCCTCATTGGTTGATGTCAAAGATGTTGGCATGATGTTGGCATGACTGATCTAACCTTAGAGATGTGAAAAAATAGCCAAGAGACCTGCTGTTGTGTCCACCAAACGGGTCCTTGATTTCAGCATATCATTGATTGAACACATCTGCAAAGAAAAAGTATAAATAAATAAAAGGTTCACTGAGAAAGTTAGTTGTGCAGCTGGCTAGGATGGAGACGGTTAGGTATGCGGACGACAATGTCTTCAACAAACCCGCTCGATTTTTTGTGAGCGGGTTCTCATCTAGCGGGAAGAGTGTCCTAATTGGTAATTTGATTACTAAATAGATTGAAAGCTTCGACGAGATGATCGTTTCGAGGTCGGAGCCCTTTCCTGAACAGAAACACGAAAAGATAAAAATTCATACAAAACATGTCACATTCGATCCATTAACCAAAAAATCTAAATGTAGACTCTTTGAAGTGTACGACGATTTCATGTTAGAATCAGAGTCTCTACGTATTATTGCAAATGTTTTTTGTCGGGGACGCCACGCAAATATCAGTGCGATATATTTAAACCAATCACTCTTTCCACATTTACAACATCTTTGAATACCACACACTTTCTTATCCTACGCATGCGCTATCAAAACCAATTACGTTACTTTGGCAAAACATTCCTTGCAAAAGACAAGATTGAATCGCTTATCTCCATATTTAAGTCGCACGTAGAACAAAAACAATATAGGCACATCTTGGTCGATTTCACACACCCAAGTGTTTCGAAACTCGTGATAAGAGCACAAATTGCAGGACATGAATTGGAACAAGTGTTGCCGCTATAAAATTTGATGTATGCCAGATTCGAGATTAATTTTGAATTAGAATGGAGAGTATCTACTACAGTCCACAGGTTGTTGAAGTCTTCTCCAACGCAAAGGCCCTACATCAAAGTTATACGAATATTTGTCCGTCTACAGCAAGGTTCGATTTTGAAAAATTTCTACAAGGGTCAGAGACTTATATATACACGATTTAAACAAGCTCCATTAAAATTTACCACACGCATGTTCACAGCTGCGCGTCCTGGATCGATTCTCTGTGCGGATGTTGCCTACATGAAAGGGAATGCAGATAAAAATGACGGAATTAGATATTTGTTGATCGTCATTGAAATGCACAGCCAATAGCTGTTACATTTAAAAATATGATTGCAGCATTATATACTCTATATTCAACGAACCAGTATGGCCAACAACTCAGATCTGTTCAGATCAGGGGACCGAGTTTATGAACAGAAGCTTCAAAGCTTATTTAACCGGCAAGAACATATCCATTTATTACACCTACGACAAAGCCATTAAAACATCACCGCCCGAGCCTGTCATACGGACTCTATAACTGAAGTTGGACAAATATATGCAAGCTAAAATGACGGAACGCTATATAGATGAATTGGAAACAATTGTGAATTCGTATAATATGACACCGCATTCATCATTAATGGGCCGGGTTCCCTTTGACGTTCATTTGTTGGACGACCCCAAAAAAATTCAGGCACTGCTGTCCAAAATGTATAAAATACGACGTAAGAGAATTGAAGCGCCCAGTACACAGCTAAAGGTGGGAGCGTGCGTACGCTTACAGTGCAGGGATCCCAGTCTCGAGACATTCAGGAAAGGACACGAACCAAAGTTTACGAATCAAGTGTTTCGTATTCCACGTACTAATTAAAATCATTACACTCCGACCTATGAAGTTACATCGCTCGAATCAAGTGTTTCGTATTTCACGTACTAATTAAAATCATTACCCTCCGACCTATGAAGTTACATCGCTCGAATCAAGTGTTTCGTATTCCACGTACTAATTAAAATCATTACCCTCCGACCTATGAAGTTACATCGCTCGAATCAAGTGTTTCGTATTCCACGTACTAATTAAAATCATTACCCTCCGACCTATGAAGTTACATCGCTCGAATCAAGTGTTTCGTATTCCACGTACTAATTAAAATCATTACCCTCCGACCTATGAAGTTACATCGCTCGAATCAAGTGTTTCGTATTCCACGTACTAATTAAAATCATTACCCTCCGACCTATGAAGTTACATCGCTCGAATCAAGTGTTTCGTATTCCACGTACTAATTAAAATCATTACCCTCCGACCTATGAAGTTACATCGCTCGAATCAAGTGTTTCGTATTCCACGTACTAATTAAAATCATTACCCTCCGACCTATGAAGTTACATCGCTCGAATCAAGTGTTTCGTATTCCACGTACTAATTAAAATCATTACCCTCCGACCTATGAAGTTACATCGCTCGAATCAAGTGTTTCGTATTCCACGTACTAATTAAAATCATTACCCTCCGACCTATGAAGTTACATCGCTCGATACTGATGAACCCATCAAAGGTTTTGCCTACAGGCAGGAATGAGTTCTGTGTGACAGGCCTGATAATTATGACAGTAAGACCTTAAAGATCTGAACTAGACGAGGCAGGAAGCAAATCCACGTGATTAACACGGATTATCCCGACAGCAAACCAACTTGGATTAATGAAGGAGACGCCGTGATGTGTGATAAACGTACTTTGGAACGGAAATTGAACTTTTATGCTAAATTAAATCAACTAAAAGCTTCCAAACGTGGTCAACTCATCAAAGTATTAACTGATAAAGAAGTTAAATTCATCTACGAATTATTTACGAATATGCTGAGCGTAAAATTGGTCTATGACAAGCTAACCAAGACACGGATATCTAAATTAAATTCTATAAAAAAACAATTAGGGAGTAAATCTTCCGGTAAAAAAATGAAAGTTTTATTAACCCTGCATGGAGGGCTTCTGTTGAAGTTACTATTACCAACTGCAGCGAGTTTCTTGACAAAAATATTTCATGGATGAATTGGTTTACTTTTTTGTTCCAAAATCCAAGATGGATAAGTTTACAACATATTCGGTTGGCGGTAGCACTACACCCTTATCTGTTACAACGGGGCCAGAAATAGCAGAACATAGCAGTCAATACCGCAGTCAAAAATTAAATATACGTAAGGACGATATGCTAGATTTTAACGCTTTGCCTGAAATAGCACTAAAATTATGTAATTTTATCCAAGAACTATATCGCACTAGTATCACTACCAAAACTTTTTTTCGAGCATCGTCTGAAGATTTACATCATAACTCTTGTTATATCATTGCCGATCATTTTTAATTTATTCGATCTAGAAATGAGCTCATATATTTTATGAACAAATCACGTGTGATGTGACGTTCGGTCATAATTTGACAGCATATGTAACAAACGGAAAGAATAATACACTCGCAAAAAAGAATATAAATTTGAAACCAATTTATTCTATGTGTAAATTGAATATTACTCTAGTGATCGGAGCAAGTCGTTAGCAAGGTTGAAAAATTTATCAACGTGTTTATTTATCAACGTGTGACGAACAGTGCTATTTATCATCAACGTGTCCGGATTCGTGCAAAAAAAATGTGTGGGGTCATAACCTTTGACACTGCTTGTAAATTTATGTATAATTGTTATATTTATTATAAATAAAAAAATTATCTTATAAAATGTATTATTATCCCTAAACACTCAGAGGACTAGCAATGAAATTGCAGAGATGCAACATGACATGCAATGAATTGTCATACAATATGCCTAGCATTGAAATGCGATAAAAATACCATCTACCAAAGGTAGCCTGTATATGTAATTATATATAACCTATTCCTTACGAATAATCCGAAAACTGTCTTTCTGTCCGAATGAGTCACCCGTTACCTACCCGCAAACCGTAAGCCACCCGTAAGCCACCCGTTAGCCACCCGTAAGACTCTTTGACCTGTTATCATAGGGGCTAAGTCAGATACATGTCAACCATTATATTGTCCAAATCGCTCTGGGTGTTCTTGCTCCGGTATAATCTACTTTTAACTGATTGTTGACGATTTATCAGATAACTTCCAAACCATGCAGGGTTAGTGATTATATTACGTAGTTTTTCAAATAAAATTGTATAGCTTTCACTGTCGATGGCTTTTGACAAGTCTAGCAATACCAGCAGAGATATCTGCCCATCATCAAAGTTCTTGTATAGAACTTTAGTGATGCTCATAAGTGCATTTTCTGACAACAATTTTAACCGATTAGCATATTGAATCACATTGAACAGCTTGTTAGAGTCAAGGTAATCAATTAACTGGACAGATATTACTTCCATAGGATCTAGAATAGGACAGGCAGGAGACTGATAGGTCTAAAGTTGGATGGTTCTTTTATGTCCCCAGATTTGTGAATTACTTCAATGATTGCATGCTTCCATATCTCCGGAAAGGTTTCATTTGCAATAGATAATGCAGGGTAACTATTAAGCTATCTTTTAGAGATTTCAAGGCTATACCATCTATTCCTGTGGAATTTGTGTCTGTCAAGGCAAGTAGAGATCGTTTTACGTCGTGTTGTGAAACCTGTTTGGTTTTCATTTGGCTTTTGCTGCTTTGTCACTGTTCCCACAAAAAGCTTTCGCATTCGAAGTTTTCGTTTCGTCACTCTGTAATCCTTGATCGGCTTCCTGGGTTACCTCTTCAAATACCTGTATCCCAACTCCTGGCTTTTTGATCTTTTATTGTAGGGTACAATTCTTTTCAGTACATTCCACGATTCATTATGGTTGTTTCTGCACTGTTCTAGTTCTTCATGATGATACCGAAATTTAGCAATTTTTACTTCTCGTTTGACTTTTCTACTTTGGATTCAAAATAGTAATTGAAATTATTCGAAGAGAAGTTTCCTTTTGTATGACAGGTTATTTTGCATGATAGTTTTTTTCGCTTTTTGAATGTTCATGGAGCATTTTATTCCATGGTGGTCAGAGAAGGAATTGGGCTCCTTGTCTGTACAGACAATGGAGGGCGGATTGTTGCTAATAAGCAAATCTATAAGAGTTTGGAAGTTTGGAGTCATTCTTGTGGCAATTTTATGAGCTAATGCAGACCGAGACTGTCTAAAAAAGCTTTCATTTTGTTTGATTTGAATTTTAATTGATTATCATTTAAATCTCTTACAATGTACTGGGTCTTTCCATACTGATAGCATCTCCAAATCTTTCTTTGATGTACTGAAAAGATTGTACACTTGCTGATCCGACACAAACGATCAGTTTTCCGTACCTGGATGGTTGCCCAGAGGTCATCAGCTTCATTACCGTCGCTTTGCATTACCTGAGAAGAGTTTTATTCATCTCCCACCTAAATCACGGTACAACCTCTTTTTCTTTCTCTATCTCTTCTACAAACATTGAAACCTTCAATCTGGATGAAGTTATTGCTATTTAGGATTCCAGTCATGTTTCAGTCAAGCATACAGGATTGATTAAGTCATCCTTCACCATCATTTCCAAACGATCTATCTTCACTTCTAAACTTCTAACTTTTATATGTTTTATCATGATATCACTTGTAATTTTTGTTGTTCCATTCAGGATGCTGTGGAATGGTGTCACTTCCAGTTTGAGCAGTTTGGGACTTTGGTCACTTTTTTGATCAACAGAACAGTTTTTGTTACCTTGGGATGGTTACAGAGGCATCTTTTCATCGAATATGGATGTATCGTAGTCGTATTGTAGGTGAGAGTAACTATTTGAACACTGCACATTTGTTTCCATCCGCTAGTTTCGATTCACTGCAATATTCTGTTGGTCTAATTGTAGCTCTAGCGGATGGATAGGTGCAAGACTGCTGTAGGGTTCATTTTTATTAGCTACAAATATTGAGTATTGAACTACCTCAATACTCAATATTTGTTAACTGGATACATTACCGTCTACGTGACGTCACGTGGCTTTGATTCATCTTAGATGGTTATCTGTGTTTTGAGAGCGTTGCTGAGAATTTAAGGTCTCTCTCTGTGACAGAAATAGTCTTTTATCTCAGAAAGGAACCTTTCATCTCTTTGGGGATAGGCGGTACCGGCTCGATAATAATCAATATAGTCCAACGTTGCTCCCATTGCTTTCTTTTTATCACCCTCAAGCTAAGTTAAGTGTTACGTCCGACTGGTTTCTATAGAGATCCACAAACTGCATTCATACTACAATGTCCGTCTGCCAATGCTGCTTGTGTCTTCAATTTTAAATAATTAAGAATGATGTCGATATTGGTGTCACTGTGGAATTATTGACCATTTTCCGTCACCTTCATCGACATTCATTCAATCAATTCCTTGTTCTTCTTGTCAACAGCTCGACCCCCTTCTAGATTCTTAATATGATTTTCAGTGATACTTCTACTTACATTCTTTGATAATCTGCTAGTCATTTTCCTAGAAGAATTGTGTGTACATTTTGGATATCTTTGATTTCACCTGTTTTATTCGTTATTGATGCTATGTAAAAGCGAGGGAGGTCGAACAGAGCCAAGCGAAAAGATGAGAGATCGAAGGCTGGAGAGAGGTCGCTGAACCAGAATCTGGAAGGATGGAAGAAGAGGGGTGTATGGGGTAGGGGAGTAAAAGACAGGAGGGTTGAGCGGGGTGAGTAGATCTGGAGCTTGGGCAGAGGTGGTGGAAGGGTAGTGGAAGAGGGAGGGGGAGGGGGCATAGCATAGTTAGACAAAGATGCCCGAGGAGGGGTGGTATAGGAAAATATAGGATAGAGGCTGATATGGTGGAATATCACAAATAATATGTGTGGTGGAAAGGATAGTGTAGTCCAGGCATGGTAGGTGCCTGGGAGTGACCATGTGGAGGGTTACGTTTACGGTGTACGTTTTCATTATTTATTGTGAGAATCTTCGCTAACAATCTCGGGGTATGATTGTGTAGGCCATGGATTGATGACTCTGTTAAGGGAAATTTTTAAATGCAAGATAGAATACCTCTTAGATGACATAGCATTGCACGCTTTAAAGCTAGAACAATTGATTCTTCAATGGAGATTACTTTCAATTCCAAGGTACTACACTGTCTATGGAACAATGCTTTGCTGCTGCGGGCCAGACGACAAAAAGAATCACTAATACAAATACGTCCAATCCAATTTTCGAAGCAACATTTATCACAGTTCTGAATAAATCCTGCGAGTGTTTGGTAAAATAAGACAACGAGATCAAGTATAATTTGAAGGGCTGCATGACGTAAATTCATTTTATTACTTGGTCGATGCTATTAGAGGTAATCGTTTTACAAGGTGTGACGGAACCATGACATATGGCTGTTGCTTCTCAAGCGAGGCGATGGGGATCTTGGCACTAGGTTGCTGCTCGATCAACGAGGCGATGGATGTTACGGCACCCGAATGTTGTTACGGCAAGAGGTGTTGGGGGTTGTCGCACAAGGCTCTTTCTACCCTAGCAAGGGTATGAGAGTCGTAGCGTTGGTGTTTTCTGAGTTGACGTCATTTCTACATTTCTCTCTGATGATATTGACGAAAGAGTCAGTGAGTTGCTGTGCAATATTGTTCGTGTTTTCTTTATGGGGCTGCTTCTTAGATTATTGCAAGGTGGAGCAACAACGGCACATAGTTTTCGCAATTACTCCGTGAACGTAAACTGTATTGAAGTTTCATTTTAGGCGATTCTTAGTATACAGTGTAGGATACTAGTGGGTAGGCCTTGCGCTGAAGGGGTGTGGGGGGAATGAAGAATGGGCGCTGAAAATGGGCGGTTGTAGAGAGCCGCATCAGTAGCAGCTGGTAAGCCTGAAGTGAAGAGAGGTACGCTCATAAGTACACATCAGTCATAAATGCACACAGCCCCAATGTTGTTCAGATACATCTGTTCAGGCATCTGCAACCAAGTAAAATGTATTATTTCTCAATGAGAACTTCACTAGTAACACTACCATTACTTAATAATGTTTATGATGTATATTGCCTCGTCGCAAACGAACGCTGGTGAAATGACATCAGCAGTCACTGGAGAATGGTGTGACACAGGGTGATCATCACTTATTAGCTATCTCAGGGGAATGGTATACCACAGGGGGATTGTAATCACTCATCAGCTGTCTCTGGAGAATTTTATGACACTCGGTGATTGTAATATTCCATCAGCTGCCCCTGGAGTGTGGTGTGACTCAAGGGGATTGTAATCTCTCATCATCTGTCCCTGGAGTGTGGCGTGACTCAGTGTGATTGTAATCTCTCATCATCTGTCCCTGGAGTGTGGTGTGACTCAGGGTGATTGTAATCTCTCATTATCTGTCCCTGGAGTGTGGTGTGACAGGGAGTTATTGTAATCTCTCCTCAGCTGTCTCTGCAGCGATGTGTTACACTTGAAGAGTGCGATCTCTTATCCCCCTCAACCAGGAATGTGATCTGGCCTCTGTCGGTTGCAGTACCTCGTTAACGCTCTTTCTGGATAGGATGCAGCTATTCGTGATTTATAAATTCTGATGCTCTAGTCGTGCAGACATTAAGACTAGACTACATAATTTAATATTAATCATGGGAGTGTTAATATTCATTGACTTACTCAGACAGTTAGAACGCTGTTCTCAATCGTCCAACTGTTAATTAAAAGGTAACTGTGACCATCAACAAAGCAGCTCATTAAAAATGACCTCACAAACGAGTTTTATATCACTTGCCATCATCGTGCCTATCGTTCGAAGAGGCACACGACCTGTAATAAAGCTCATAAAACTGCTATCTCTTCAATATTGGTTTCAACGCCCCATCCGATACTATCGAACACGGCAGCCAAGACGCGGACACGCAATCAGGAAAAGATGTGGTTAGCGTCCGAGCTTAAAATGTCAACCCCAGGGACTCCTGGGTGGAGATCAAAATACAGTACAATATTTGAAGACCCTATAATGTTTAGGACACGGACCCCCCCCCCCCCAAAGGTGTACATTCTTTTTCTTGTAACACTATCTAGCAGCGGCTTTTAAATATTTATCTTAGATTAGGTTCACGTGGAAATTACACGTTTTTTTTCTAGATGTTCGAAGGATGTCAATCCAGTTCCAGCTGGAGAGTTTACTGTTCCAGAAGGATAGTTTACTGTTCCAGCAGGAGTGCTTACTGAAACGCCTTTGTTCAGGGGCTGCTAAGTGCATCTTACAGCATACAAACTGAGTGTTATGTAAAGTTCCTTATATTATTTATGTTAAGCGCTCGTTCATTGCCGGTCGTACTTTGTAGATTGAGTGAGGCGTTATCCAAGTGTTCGCTCATGCGTGAACACAAAAAGATAACAGGTTGAAGATTATGGACACCAAATTTTTTCTGCCTAGCGTGTCTTCGTCGGAGTCTCTTCTTGCCGTGTCCGACAGCGTGTACGAGGCTTAACACTAATCAATGACGCCCCAATAGATGTGATATGAATCGTGTATATAAGCAGTAAACCTAAAACGCAATAAAGTTAAAATAATATTGGTTTGTGTGGCACACGCGCCCTCCAACTTATCCAAAGTCAGACAATGACCCCGAACATCTCTTAATGTCGGCCCTGTTAGGCCTAACTTATGCACCGGCCATTCTTCAGCCTATGCCTCCAACCTGCTTGGACCTAATTCGCTCCATAAATTAACGCCAGGACAGCCTATGCTTCCAGCATCATGCAGCCGTTAACACCAAAAGAAAAACTCTGAATTATGGAGAGCAATGGCTTCATTTTGTGGAGGGCGTTTGAGTGCTGTTCGCTCAGACGCGTTGGCATATTTTACAACAAAGCACGTGCTAAGTGGGAATATTATAAATATGCTGAGTGATGTCGGGATAATTATCTTGACATCAACCGGCCCATTTTCTATCACCCATGTCTTCTGCTTCTCTTAAAATTAGAGCAGAAGACATTGTTGGTAGAATAGTTCCCTGGTAAAGTTTTTGTCAGTTTTTTTCCCTCAACCAGATTAATAAAGTTAGTTATTTTTTATAAATAACACCGAAGTATCTTTTATTTTCATAAGTTTGGATGTTCAATGTTATTTGTATTTATTTTAGTATTATTCATACATAATTTCGTCATTGATGATGATTTTTTCAGCTTCATATTCAACAACTTACATAAATTTCATTCGATCTCCTATCCCTCCCTGTTTCCTTTTCTCAACACACCCACAAATAACATTAGTGCATCTAATGAGGTTTGTGTTCAGGCTTACGTGCATGCGTGTGTCAATACCGCCAATAACATTAGTGCATCCAATGAGGTTTGTGTTCAGGCTTACGTGCATGCGTGTGTCAATACCGTCAATAACACTAGTGCATCCAATGAGGTTTGTGTTCAGGCTTACGTGCATGCGTGTGTCAATACCGCCAATAACATTAGTGCATCCAATGAGGTTTGTGTTCAGGCTTACGTGCATGCGTGTGTCAATACCGCCAATAACA
>SDVV010030063.1:0-11724 GCA_016164225.1 Gammarus roeselii | reverse complement strand
GAGAAAGATTATTTCCCGTTTCGTAGAGCCTCAACACCATCCTATAAGGCTGCTCACCCTACGAGCAAGCCCTCTCTGTCATGTCAATAAATTAATACTTTACACATTCACTCGTTTACATAACATCCTTGAGCCGCACTCCTTCAGCCGTACTTCTTGAGCCGTACTCCTTGAGCCGTACTCCTTACGCCGTACTCTTTGAGCCGTACTCCTTGAGCCGTACTCTTTGAGCCGCCCTCCTTGAGCCGTACTCCTTGAGCCGCTTTTCAAGGTACCGAGATTCTTCGCCTTTGAAGTGCAAGTAAACAAGCAGTTTTTGAGCCGTCGACGCTTCTCCTCTTTTCAGAGATGTTGGCCGTGTCAATAGAAAACAATCGCGCTTCGTAGCTCTATTCGCTTGGAAGCAGATGATGCCAGGAAAACATCGCTTGACCTCAGCTTTGTAGATAATAATGAATTTTTTTTACATTAATTTACTTTGAAATCAGCATATTTTCCATACGACGTAAGTTAGGGCGTATTTAATTGTTCTACCAAAATCAAATTTGATCATATCTAAATCGTGCACAAACGTCCTTTCGACATATACAAGTTTGATCAGACAGTAGGAAAAATACAACACAATGCACATAATCTTCTTTACTAACTCTTATTGGTATTTTTTACCTTGCATTAAATTACAATCAGATGACAAACTTATATTGATCTTACAGCAGGAATATATTTAGAGTACACTAAATGCTCAACTTATTTCCGATCTACAAAATATTAATCAAAGAAGCTCTCCATTGGATCGATTGAAGGGACGGTCTTCAGCAATAGATGTTTAGTATGCTTGACACGTAGCGCTGGCTGCATTACAATACTTATAGGCACGGTCGCAGATACCTTTCTGAGAAGAGACAGCTTCTTCGTTCACGTGCGGTCTTTGGGACGACACATGGACCAGATTCAATTATTTACGTACATGTCTGGACACATTGGGTATAACAATAATCATTCGTCAAAGTAAGTCATCGTTAACCGTCAACTACATAAGTTAAAATATCACTAAACAATGATTTCTGTAATTTAAATGCCTGTATACTCTCAACTGCCTCTCGGGCTGCAAAATTTATTGCGGTAGATGACGGGAGCGACCTTCTACCTTTGCGTCTGACGGTAGACTGACTTAAGCGGCGCATTTAAACGACAGTTTGAAATCACATGACCGCAAAGAGAATGAGCGATATATCATTCAACAGCTGCTAAAACTCTTCAGCTCGTCTTGCCATATTCAGTTCCCTCACCTTCACTTTCTCTCTTCCTTATCTGATTCTTTTATTTCCCTTCCCCCTCTGCTTCGCTCAGAATATTGATTTCACCTGTCGACAATTAAACATTCCTTGTCCTTCCACTCTGAACATTAACATTTCCAATAGCCTCCTCACCACTATCCTTGTAGTCACCTCAGAATGTATCAGTGATTCATTCACCACCTAACTACGTGATTTCTTTACCTTTGTTGTCTCACACATTTCCAATAACCTCCTCACCACTATCCTTGTAGTCACCTCAAAAATGTATCAGTGCTTCATCCACCACCTAACTACGTGATTTCTTTCCCTTTGTTGTCTTATAGATCTCGCTGTTTGAAGAAACTGTTTTTTCGAACTCCTGCTCCTTCTCCGAGCACCAGTCTCTTTCTACCTAGAACGCTATTCCTCCCAACTTCAATCTCCCCCACTTTGTCTAGAGCTCTGGCTTCTAGATGGCCGAGTACAGTTCCCTTGGATTGACCAACGAAAGTCTTATATTAACCCAAAAATGCTCCGTATCATCTCAACTAATCTTGCTGACTGGTCCGTGGGCTCTCACAAACTACATCCTACTTTACATAATATGACCTTTAACCAAAATAATCTTGTGGACACTTCCTTCCACTAACTTTTGCTACTAGTCAACCATCAATATAACAAAAACATCTCGAACCCAACCTTCCACCACACCCGAATGCTTTCCACTTACACATCAAGTTCCATTCACCTCTATTTCTCAATTTCGTCTCACTCAGCGCCTTCACACCAAACTTCCTTCTCAAAACTATCTAACAACCCTAACGATAAGGTTAGGAGAGGAGTGAGGTTCTCCCTTCAAAGGAAAACGACGTATGGCAGAACATTTTCCGGTTTGCATTAAGGATAACAATGAGTAGTCGTTTCAGTTAGATGGGCCAAGGCAAGTTAAACAGTAGAATCAACTTCCGTAGATTAGTGCGGTGGAATATCAACATACTTGTTGGAAGAATACTCCTGAATTAAAATCAAAATCATAGCATCGTGTACTGCATTTGATTTTATGCGTCAAAATATTCTGTATAT
Organism: Gammarus roeselii; assembly: GCA_016164225.1. NCBI lineage: Eukaryota > Metazoa > Arthropoda > Malacostraca > Amphipoda > Gammaridae > Gammarus > Gammarus roeselii. Next base: position 9,364 of record SDVV010030063.1, on the reverse strand, counting down.
AATGGAAAAATGTATTACCTCAACAACACCGTAAACGGCCAAGTTCTCGTACCTTGCATAGGCTCCCAACAGTCCTCATTTCTCAAAAAATATGTAACCCAACAGCCATATTTTTCATACGACCTCACCCTGACCCCATATCGATAAATTTTTCTAATTCATTCAGGAACAAGTTTGGTTGTCAACAGGAACTAGAACAGGTTCTCCTCGATTTTGTTTGAAATATAAATGTACGAAAGGACTTCAAATGCCATCGACCCACCTCACTGCGTCCTTGTCTAACACTTTCTCGGAAAGTGTAACTTGACTCCCGTCATTTATCCCTTGAGAGCTGCCCACCCTCCATTCTTCGGCAGGGATGTTCGACTCCCATCATTTATAACTTGGGAGCTACTCACTCGTCCTTCGACAGGGATGCTTGACGCCCATCATTTATAACCTGGATGCTGCCCATTCCGTCCTTCCACAGGGATGCATGACGCCCATCATTTATAACCTGGATGCTGCCCATTCCGTCCTTTCACAGGGATGCATAACGCCCATCATTTATAACCTGGATGCTGCCCATTCCGTCCTTCGACAGGGATACAGGACTCTCATCATTTATAACCTGGAGGCTGCCCATTTCGTCCCTCGACAGGGATGCAGGACTCCCATCATTTATAGGCTGAAAGCTGCTCATTCCGTCCCTCGACAGGGATGCAGGACTTCCATCATTTATAACCTGGATGCTGCCCATTCCGTCCCTCGACAGGAATGCATGACGTCCATTCATAACCTGGATGCTGACCATTCCGTCCCTCGACAGGGATGCAGGACTCCCATCATTTATAGCCTGAAAGCTGCCCATTCCGTCCCTCAACAATAACATAATAATTCACAATATTATTTATGATTCTTTATTGAGTTGACAAACATTTATCCTTCTTTTCGGATGCAGCAATGCCAAGGGAAAGGAAGCAGCACCTCCTAAAGTCATCGTTCGTCCGTTGACATTGAGTTAAAATAGTTTGTGTTTACTTTAATGATTTGCCCGCTGTTGAATTAGCACGGAAGTTAGAACACCGATATAAGTGACATGTAGATCTTCCTCTTATATGCAGCGTTCTTAAAGACACAGAGTATTTATAAGCTCCTAATGGGTAGGTTAAGATGCCAAACCCATTAATTCACATCAAAGGTGACTAACTACCAACTATTGGACAGGTGAATGGAAACAATGACTGTTGTGTTCGTTGAAATGACTGCACTCATTTTGTCTTAATATGCGAGATTCCTTTAAAAAAATGTGGGATTATCTCTGCATTTAATTTTACAGCTCCATCAACAATTTTTCCTTTGTTTTATTACAGTATTTTATAAATGCAACGAAATTTATTAACTATTACTTGCCCTAATTATTATTTTAAAATGGTTCTCTTCATCCAGCAAACCAATTCATTCAATAATGATATATGTCGCAGTAGACAAAGTTTTTTTATTCCTAGATAAAAACGTAAATTTGACTACCATGTCCATTTCACTTCACAAATTCATACACCATCGCAAATAAAAAAAGAACCATTGAAAGAAACTCAAAACAATATGTTTGGAGCGTCACGTTCGATTGAATTGTCTGCCACAAGTTGTTTTTTTCGATGGTGCTTTGCTCTTTATAAGCCTTTAAGAGCAGTATATTAACAGAAACCTCGCTTTATTATCCAAAAAGGATAATAAACCTGATAATAAACCATACACGCAATTTGTTACTTAGCAATAACATTAATAATAATTGTTAAAATAATATGGAAATTCAATACAAAACTATTCTGTTCAGGACTTATAGTGAACAAATTAATACTATCCGGTGATCCTCAGCCCTGATACAAATATAAAATTCGTTCTCTCCACAGCCGGGGGGCGAAAAAGGGTCAAGGGCCAGACAAAGAGCGGAGGTGCGTTGACAAAGCTCAAACACCCAGCCTGACGCAGTAGTTGCTGGCACTGCAGCTCATAAATCCAGTGCACTCATTCCCATAATTGTCAAATTGATCAATTGCAGAAAAGCCCAATTACCAGCAATCCGCAGCTAATTGGCGTTGTTAGTTCGGAGGCGGATTGTAGTTGTGCGTGTAGCGGAGGTTTCAAATCAATTAATCGGTATAATTTAAGCTTTGATTGGGTTCCAGTTTGGTGGTTGAAGAGGTTTTACTCGCCACTTAAACTGCAAAGATGTTCATGAGGCAAGAATACGACGACTTGTTCATAGTTGTCATATCTGAGGCAGTGTAAATGATCGGACGGAAAAACTATACCCGAAAGGTCAATTTCAAAACGGCATTATGTCGCAGCAAGGATTTCAGAATCGACAATATACATTTTCGCTCAACGGTATTGAATAATTTTCTTGTGTTTACGTTATATACATATACCGTTGTTGTAAGAGACTGGCCTTTAGAACAATTACACGACTCTTGAGAACACATCGCATACATTTGCATCAAGCCGACGCGGTGCTCTGGTCCCCTGCCGGGATGCCTAGAAAGATCAGGGTTAAATTAAAATAATTGACCCGGCTCCTGCTTGCCGCATTATACCAAAGTGAAATGTTGCCGGTCCCAGGCCATCACCAGCCAGCCGGTACGGGGCCGGCGGAAGGTAGGATTGTGGGAAACGTCGTTAAAATATCCCATGTGGAACCGCCCAGTCACTCGTAGTTTTCTGCCAAATGATCAATTAAACAAATAGAAAAAAGGTTAAATGACTTGTGTGCTAGCCAGAGCTGATTGAGATGCAGAATCAATTGCATCTCGTTGCTAATGGGTGTGTCAAGAGCCACTTCAGATATTGTGGGTAAAGAGGGAAGAAATCAGTTACTTTGGAATGTATGGTAAACACAAATAAGTAATTTACAAATGGTTCAAAAACGAATTCCTTTATATTTTCATTTGTGGTTGAAGGCCTGTACTCGAGTATGTAGTTCAATATCAATTTATGAATAGGAAAAGGTGCTGCAACACAAGATAGGAAACAAACTGTACTCGAGTATCATTGTATCACTTAACCATAACAGTTTCTAAAAGTTAGCAGGGCAATTTTTGAAACTTGGTGAGGGCTTTTGAAGAACGAAGGAGTATCCGAGTGGTACAAAGTTTCTGTTGTATGGGTACAAATAATCTTGAAGATGATTCAAGTCCAAGAGGACTAATTCAATATAGATAAGATCAGAAGACACTAGATTAGAAGGCACTCTGCGAATGTGTCGGCACCCGGGCTGTTCTAGCAAAGACACCTGCCATTCAGGAATGGAAATGGGTAATTCCAGTTAGCCGCTTATCATATCTTCTTTCGTGTCGACGGGCTCCAATAAGCAGAGGAAACCAGCTATCTGCAAGTTCTCTTGTGTCTTATCGGAAGCATAAAGCAGCAAACAGTCACTTCCGAAAAGAAGGCACTCATGTTATGCTCCAACTTGCTGGCCGACTGAAGGCTACTGTCAAGAAACATGTCGACCAATCACCGCTTTGACGCTGTTAAATTTTAATCATAAATATAAGTCACAAACACTGTTATTTTTTCGATAGAGTATTTCCTCTTCTATGGACCTCTTAGTATGCATCTGAGGTAACAAATAATACGCGTAATTGATGGGTTAATCCTGACTTTCACATGCTCCTTATTGACGTTGTTCCAGCTGGTAGCACATAAATTGTTAATTAAAAGATATCCGAGCACGGGCCTTACACCAGATTCAAATTAAGGATACCAAATATGATTACGTCTTTCTATAGAGTATAGCTACTCACTTACATCACATCTATAGAGCATAGTTCTTTGCTTTTATCACATCTATAGCGCATTGCTACTCGCTTACATCACATCTATAGAGCATAGCTACTCGCTTTTATTACATCTATAGAGCATAGCTACTCGCTTTTATTACATCTATAGAGCATAGCTACTCGCTTTTATCACATCTATAGAGCATAGCTACTCGCTTTTATTACATCTATAGAGCATAGCTACTCGCTTTGATCACATCTTTAGAGCATAGCTACTCGCTTTTATCACATCTATAGAGCAAAGCTACTCGCTTTTATTACATCTATAAAGCATAGCTACTCGCTTTTGCTACATCTATAGAGCATAGCCTCTCGCTTTTACTACATCTTTAGAGCATAGCTACTCGCTTTTATCACATCTATAGAGCACAGCTACTCGCTTTTATTACATCTATAGAGCATGGCTACTCGCTTTGATCACATCTTTAGAGCATAGCTACTCGCTTTTATCACATCTATAGAGCAAAGCTACTCGCTTTTATTACATCTATAAAGCATAGCTACTCGCTTTTATCACATCTATAGAGCATAGCTACTCGCTTTTATTTCATCTATAGAGCATAGCTACTCGCTTTTATCACATCAATTGAGCACAGCTACTCGCTTTTATCACATCTATAGAGCGTAGCTACTCGCTTTTATCACATCTATAGAGCATAGCTACTCACTTTTATCACTTCAATTGAGCACAGCTACTCGCTTTTATCACATCTATAGAGCATAGCTACTCGCTTTTATCACATCTTTAGAGCATAGCTACTCGCTTTTATCACATCTATAGAGCATAGCTACTCGCTTTTATCACATCAATTGAGCACAGCTACTCGCTTTTATCACATCTATAGAGCATAGCTACTCGCTTTTATCACATCTTTAGAGCATAGCTACTCGTTTTTATCACATCTATAGAGCATAGCTACTCGCTTTTATTACATCTATAGAGCATAGCTACTCGCTTTTATCACATCTATAGAGCATAGCTACTCGCTTTTATCACATCTATAGAGCATACCTACTCGCTTTTATCACATCTATAGAGCATAGCTACTCGCTTTTATCACATCTATAGAGCATACCTACTAGCTTTTATCACATCTTTAGAGCATAGCAACTCGCTTTTATCACATCTATAGAGCATAGCTACTCGCTTTTATCTCATCTATAGAGCATAGCTACTCGCTTTTATCACATCAATTGAGCACAGCTACTCGCTTACATCACCGTGCTGTTTTTTATATATCTTGACTGGCGTACATTCTAAAAGCCTTTTCCGTTAGGTCAACCATTTTATGGCAAATATTTGGCTGACACATATCGCTTACAAGACACTTTTTTATACTGTCAGGTGGTCATGAAACAGGACAACATTTTTAAAATGAAGAAAATGTATACAATGTTTCCAGTCTGAGACAATTTTTTATTTTCGAGAGTTATCTTGAGAGACAAAGTTACACAAGCCACCACTTTTCAGATAATTGTTTAAATGATGTGCAGCTAATGATTTAAGTGAAGTCACTTCGCTTATGCTGATACGATTACTTACGGTAAAGTTCACAACAGGCCAGAAAGTATTGCCCAATTCAATGGAATGTCATTTATACGCGTCTTATCAATACATATGCATCAAGCCATGCCCGAGTTGATAGATGGTGCATTTATGCAAGAACAAACAAGCGATGCACAACAAACCGGTCGCAAATACTGCACTCACCTGTTCTAGGTTTAATATAAATGTATTGTTTAATTAATAATATGGTTCCGTGGATAATGAGTGATAAATATATTACCAGTACCAATTTCCAATCTCGATTCCCTCTTTATCCAAAGAGTTCGTATATGCTCTACTCACTTTGGGAAGGGCAAGGTTAACAAATTAATTTCCGTTGTATGGTCCTATTATTTCTTTAGGAAATGTTTTTGGGCGTGTAAAATTGACGGTTTGTAAGAATATTCATCAGTATAATCTTCGTAAAGGATAATAACCGGGCCTATGACGTCTTAATAGCAAGCTAGGCTAATGCAATAAAGAAGAACCGCCGTTGCATAACTCATGGAAAGTTTGGCGAGAAAATTAGCAAGACTAGTTTGCACTTTATCTTGTAATCCTGATATATCGCGCAACAGGCTTCCACCCAGCTTTTAGGTGGTGAAATGTGGAGCGTATAAAACGATGGCTTTAGAAACTACACCTTTCTGTTGTTGAATGTGTTGAGGTAAGTGTTGTAAATAGAATAATTAAATAAATAGCAGACCCTTTCCAAAACACTCCTCGATTTGACAGTTTTAATAAAATATGAACTATTTTCAGTTGATAATGATTACTGATGAGGGCATTAGAGCCCATCATCTCCACTGTAAAGACCTGCTAACAATCGTTCTTCTTGATTAACAGGAACGTTCTGAGTGCTGCTGATTATTTGTCATCGGCAGGAATTTCTTCACGCGGCTGCTAAAATTAGTATCAATTTACTATATAAATAATTTTTTTTGTGTAAATCAGTTAGTGACGATTCCCAAGTTTCAAAATCTAGCTTTCTGGATGATGGCTGAAATAAAGTTGGTGAATCATAACGAATCTGGACAGGTAGTAAATGCTATATCTGCGATAATTTACACTGTCCACGAATAAATTTTTTTTGTGGTAAATGTTCACACATAATTTCAGAATGAATGAACTAGGCGATGTGGTAATAAATCAGTATGAAACGGGTTCGAAATGTGTATTGGAATGGCCATGATTCCATAACTTCTTCTGCAATAGGTTATTTCTAGTTCAGGCTCTGAACTCAAGCGATTACACTGAAGAACTGCCATCTCTGGGCCGGTCTGATTGACTGAAATCTCGGGAGGGTATCACACCATTGGGAAAATTAAAAAGAAGTGTTCAATTCAATGCAAATATTGTGATAGCTTGATGAATACAAATTTATCTGCGAATGTAGATAATTCCAACACCTACCTATCTTCGCCTGTTTAAAAATTCGAGTATGATCAGGTCAAGCTCGAGTTTTATGATAACGAATAGTGATGTATCCCGGTGCTAAAAAAAGGAAACGATTCTCAGAGGGCAGAGTAGTCAACATCCTGCACTCATACGGCATCTCTGTTCTAAAAGGAATCTGACGGTCACTTGTATTTGAAATGTCATTGTCGTCTCGCGATCCTGAGCTATGGTCAGAAATCTATTCATGGTAACATACCCAGCGAAATGCATTGAACGATGGGGTAATATGCTTCGTTGGCATCGTCTCCTCCATTTTTTTACCTGACCATCCAGGTCTTTTTGACTAGGTAGTCTGTCAAATGCTTCGGCTTTGCAAGCGAGTCGGTCATTGACGCTGTGTTAAGAATGTGTGGCACAGTCGGCTATTCAGAACTATATCGTTTTTGTACTATTACTTTATCTCAAAATTGGAAGAAATGACATAGGAAACCAATATTCGAATCAGAATCGTTTTTGGTAGTATAAAAAAAACGTTTCCAAAAAGCTTAACCAAATAAACCTGATGAATGTTTAGCCTGGCACACACACAGCCAAGTTGAATGGAGTTTTAGCAGATGAAATACAAAATTATTTTCATTAATGAAAGTGCACAATAACAACGTTTGATTCCTCTCAAACTGGAGGGTGACAACCACAAGATTTTTTATAATCTTATCCCCGAACACTTCCACAGATACATTCATAGCGTATTAGTGCAAAGGGACTAGCTGAGGACGTGTCAACCTACTTAGAGTGTAGGGTATTAATGGAGCCCTAGACCTTTCACAAGTTTACTCTCACCGCACCCTCGGTATTGAGAAACGAGTTTATAAGGGAACTCCTCAGGCTTCAGAGCCGCGTCGAACTCATCCAATCACTATCAGTCGGCACTCATTCCAATCCCTTCCGCACTGCTACGGATCCTCCACACGGATTCTTATATCATTAAAAAAAACTTCTCCACTTTATCTAAACCAGGCCTGGGTCTCCTATTCTGATTATTTCACTCCCATTTGCATTTAGCACACTGTTCGCCATTACCTTCACCATTTAGCACACTGTTCGCCATTACCTTTACCATTTAGCACACTGTTCGCCATTACCTTTACCATTAAGCACACTGTTCGTCATTACCTTTACGATTAAACACACTGTTCGTCATTACCTTTACGATTAAACACACTGTTCGCCATTACCTTTACCATTTAGCACACTGTTCGCTATTACCTTTACCATTTAGCACACTGTTCGCCATCACCTTTAACATTTAGCACACGATTCGTCATTACCTTTACCATTTTTCACACTGTTCACCATCACCTTTACCATTTAGCATACTGTTCGCTATTACCTTTACCATTTAGCACACTGTTCGCCATTACCTGTACCATTTAGCACACTGTTCGCCATTACCTTTACCATTTAGAACACTGTTTGCCATTACCTTTACCATTTAGCACACTGTTCGCTATTACCTTTACCATTTAGCACACTGTTCGCCATCACTTTTACCATTTAGCACACTGTTCGCCATTACCTTTACCATTTAACACACTGTTCGCCATTACCTTTACCCTTTAGCCAACTGTTCGCCATTACCTCTACCATTTAGCACACTGTTCGCTATTACCTTTACCATTTAGCATACTGTTCGCCATTACCTTTACCATTTAGGTCACGGTTCGCCATTACCTTTACCATTGAACACACTGTTCGCCATTACCTTTACCATTTAGCACACTGTTAGCCATTACCTTCACAAGTTAGCACACTGTTCGCCATTACCTTTAACATTTAGCACACTGTTCGCTATTGCCTTTTAATCCATTCTATTCACTGATCCCAACTCCCCAGAACTCCAAGCTTCCCCAGCAGACAGCTAATGCATTGTCTCCTTTCTGATTGGCATTTCCTCGTTTCTTATTCTATCCATCCGCATGAATAAAGTCAAGCTTCTAAGGTATTTTAAATCAAACACATTCAACCTGTTCTGAAACACAAGGCTCTCACTCTTCGCTTCCATACCCATGATTCTGCAGAGCACTGCACCATTCAGTGTTTTCCGCACCGTACCCTTTATGTTCATTCCATAGGTTGCTCATTTCAGGTTCCACACCACCACTATTTGCCACATGCGAGCTAGGTTCTGACAGAATTAATTTCCTTTGACTATTATCAATAGGACTAACGGTTATTCCCCTTGCACAAAAATGTTTCGAATATCTTAGTTCTTTATTTGTACCCTCATATCTATCTCGGTAACTGCAGTTCACATTTTCTGCTCTCGGTCTACCCCCGGTGCTTTAGAATCCACAAAAAGTAACAGACTGGACGCTCTGCCGTACTCTTAGCCTGACTCAATTCACTGTCTTTCATCTCCCTGATCCTCCATAGACAGGCCATGTGTCAATACCAATTTATCAGAAACATTAAAATGAGCGATTCAAATAGAGATGGTCAGTCAATAATTAAACTCTATTTACGGTCAATATGAAACGAAAGAGTCGATGTAAATTATCTATACGGATTACATTTCTCCAGGCTATGAAAATGTATGTAT
>SDVV010030062.1:0-11724 GCA_016164225.1 Gammarus roeselii | reverse complement strand
TATAGGAATAGTATGGCTTATTAGTTTGGCAGTTAACTGGTTGATGTATATATTTCTTAGGATGCAGTAGCTTCGTTACGAGTGTGTGTCAACTCCATAACGCATTATACAGTTTTGAACCAGGTATATCGGTGTTACAATGCATCCGCATCTTGCAAATGGACCGTTATCAAGCGTATGTAGACTGTTCGGGTACTCTTATCTCTTTTTTTTTGTATTGCGGGTATCGGTTGGATACCCGCAATACGGATTTATTGTAAGTTATTATTTTATTTTATGTATACCTAGTAATGATCGGTTGATATATGTTGAATTTATATTGTTTTCGAAATTTTGAATAGTTATATCATACAGTTATGGGAATTTTTAGGATATTTCAGGCTTGCATCTTTCATGTGGCACAATATTTCAGGCCTAATTGGTCGGTTATTGCATCATTCTGGTATTTTTATGTATACATATATATGACATTCTGTTACGATTAAGCAGTAGTGATTACATGCGTTAAGGAAGATTTAATTTAACTTATTATTTTTTTTTTGACAAAGTTGGAGAAGGATTTCATCAGATTTCTATATACTATAGCGTGTTCGTGCAGAAGTATTCCACATCATTTACTATATGTTTCAGTTATGTAAATCAGTTAGTTGTTTGGTTGGTTACCTGTTATTTTTTTCTCGTACATCATGGTTTTCAATGTATGATGTGGGTATGGTAGAGAATGCATGTTTTTTCATTCAGTTTTGTAGGTTTTCTGTACAGTTTCCATCTTGGTATTGGTATTGGTATTGCGTAATTTATACAATTATAGGGATATTGTGATATATTACGTTTGTATCTGCAATTTAGAACATTATTTCAGATATAACATAGTTACATGTTGAATAATTTTAAAGTTTCATGTATATTTTTTTACATCATGGGACAATGTTTGACGTGGCTATGATAGATATAGAGGATTCGATTTGTTACAAACTTGGTCTTGTTTGTAGCTTATTGCATGTTTATTGTAGGACCGTACTTCAATGTTTAGAACGAGTTAGAGAGTCCCCTAGGCCCAAGCTCGTTGAGTTTACGTTTATTTGTATAAGTAGACCGATTTACTACGTTGAACACCCTAGTGTATTACAATTTTCATTGTTAATTAGAGCAAAGTAGAGACTTGCGTAGTTATTTTATTAGTGTTGTATGATTTTTTCCACGATATTCATATGAATGTATGTTCAAGAGGTGTAATTCCGTACTGCATCTCTGTGGAGTTTCGACACTGAACATTAGCAAGTGTGTCGTTTAATGTTTTAGAAGGCGATTATCTGGATGGAGGGTCCTGGTGTAGAGGCGGCTTACACTCTTTGGTAGTCATTTGGACTTCATCCAAGTACAACGACAAATTGTAAGTTCTTGTGGATGTCGGTCTTAAGTTACATGGGCTTGTTAGAGAGGTTATGCGACAAGCTGCTGATCGTTGTAGAGATATAGTTAGGTCGTCAGTGAACAGACGCCCCAGTCTTCTATGGTCACACTGTTTGAGACTCATGTCAGGCCCATTCATGACAAGTGTACCTGTGTATAGATTCTTGATTATGTCCAGGATGTGACTTTGCTCGACGTTGTTCAGAGAAGATGGACTAAACAGATGCATGGTAATGTCTGAGGTATTGTACCATGACTGGGTGTTACCTCAATTGGTTATATATCAAGAACATCAGCATTCTGCTTAAGTCGCAGTCTAAGCAGGAAAATAATGGCTAAAATGGGGACACGCAGTATATTTATTGAACGTTTTGAGCTCAGCACATCATCATCAATTTAAAACTGGATGGAAAACAAAATGGAGTTAGTTATAAAACAGAAAATCGACAAAAATCCCTAGAACCTATTTACCAATAATATTTAACGGGAGATCAGATTGTTGATCATTCAACTTTGGTTTCAATTTAAAAATATGCAACGATTCTAAATCCTATGATCGCTAGTATTCTTGCATCTTCCTAGATAACGAAATTGGCTCATGTCAACTGGTGTGTCACAGCTGTGAGCATGGCTGCGCACGGAGGAGTGCAAAGGTGCACTGAACAAAGACCCAGTGACCAATACTTTGTGACCCAGTGCACCTGCATGCTCTGCCACTCTGGTTTGCAATGTACGAATAGTAGAACCAACGTACGTAGATGCACAACGTGCACAACTAAATTCATCACCAGAGATGACTGTATACCAGTAGGAAGTCTGTCTTCGAAAGGGAAAAGTGAACCAATACTATATTTGTTTGTCGGGATTAATTTGAAGTTAATATCAGTACAAAATTTGGTCAGCAGCAGGAACAACTCTTCCTTTAATTTCTCTCGATGATGTCCGAAATACGGGAGAGAAATGGACACACTCTTCCTATTGTCCTGAACAATGGGCATTTTTTCAAATAGGTGGGATAAAAATAGTTTAATATGACTGTTCACGAGTACCACAGGGTAACCATTTGCTGCAAAAAAGGTCTTAAGGAATTCAAATTAATTGTGAATTTACCAGTAAGTAGAACTAATTTTATGTGCCCAGGAGAGTAGGGTTCTAATGCTATTAATTTGGAAAGAAATTGAACAGAAACTAAAACAGCTAGTTTTTAAACCAAAAAAGAGTTTCCTTGCGACAAACAGAGGTGATACATATATCACATTTCTTCTCACACAACAATCCAGAAACGAAAGTTTACTACCACGCTCACGCTCCACTGAAAATTTAATGTTCGGATGTTTGACGACGTATTCATGTATATTGACGACACGTTTATGTTATTTCATGACGAGTCTTACGTAGATCGCTTCCTCTCCTAATTGAATTACAAGCATCCAAACATTAAATTTACTGTGGACCATGAGCGTGGTAGTAAACTTTTGTTTCTGGATTGTTGTGTGGAGAAGAAATGTAATAAATTTATCACCTCTGTTTGTCGCAAGGAAACTTTTTCTGGTTTAGGAACTAGCTTTTTCAGTTGATGCCGGCATATGCCGGCATTGCCGGTGCAATGTAGGCGTATACAGGGTAGATGCTGAAACAATGTAGGAGTGTACAGGATTGATGCAGCATATGCCGAAATATGGCAGCACAATGTAGGCGTAAACAGGGTTGATGCCGGCACAATGTAGTCGTATACAGGGTTGATGCCGGCATATGCTGGCACAATGTAAGCGTATACGAGCTGATGTCGGCATATTCAGGCACAACTTAGGCGTATACAGGGTCGATGTCGGCACTGTGCTGGCATCTGCGCCGGCACAATGCATATATGCAGGCATATGCAGGTACCTGTGATTAGCTATAAGTGATACGAAAGCCGCTTTCTAGAGTCATTTTGGTGGGCGAGGGGTAGGGCGCGGTGCATGCAAACTTGACTCACCGAGCGTACGGGGGTTCGCGCAGAAACGTGGGGCGGGCGGCGGAAGGTACCGGAACTGGTTTGGTGCCCGAGTCAGCTAACGGACGGGGGGAGGGGGGGGAGACCGGAAGGGAGGACGGTAGGGGGAACGGCGGGATGGAAGCAGGCTTGCGGTCTTGATTGGCAAGATTTATGTTATGAACATTTTAATTTGTTCTTTATTTTGATATATATTGTATTTTAATACAAGTTTTTTCTTCTTTAGATGGTTGTAGTGGAGTATAATTGGTCACTAACTGTTGCACGTTATATATATTTATCCGATTCTGGTATGATTAGTGTTATAGCAAGATTTCTGGTGGGTGGGATTGGTGCTGTTGAGGAACCCCCCTAGGTAGAAAATTGGATGCGCTCCTGTAAAATTATGTGAGTTTGCTCTTGCCTATTCCTTGTCTTATAAATTTGTTTCCGTGGCACGTTTGCTACGTTGTGAGTGTATATATCGTTATATATTCATGACTGGTTGATTGCTTCGATATATTTTTTTCCGTGGACATATATGTTGGTATTCATATCTAGTTGTGATATATATCACTCATTCGATGCTTGATTGGTGGGTTCGTAGCGGTGGGGGCTTGGGATATTTATGTATATTTGGCTCATTTATCACTATATATTCTTTTATAGGAATAGTGTGGTAGGCATGTCTTATAACTCAATTTGCAGCCTTAGTGTGCGAACGGCCCTGTTTGTACCAGCCTGAAGGAAGGATTACAAGCATGTCTCTGTGTTTCCCATCTATGTATTTCATATGTATATAATATCTATAGAAATAGTAAGGATTATTTGTCAGGTTGTTTGCGGTTAATGTGTATATATTTTTTTCTTGGGATGCTGTATCTTCGTTACGAGTTTCTTTCTACCCCATATTGCTTTATCCAGTTTTGAGACATTTATATCAATGTTCCATTTATGTGTTTTCCAATAGCAAATATACCTGAACGATATAGATTTACTGTAAGTTAAAATATTATGTTATGTATACATAGTAATGATCGATTGATTTACGTTGAATTTGCGCTGTTTTTGGAATTTTGATTAGTTAACTCAGACAGTTTTAGGCATTATAGGGTATTTTAGGCTAGCAGCTTCCACATTATTTCAGCCATAATGGGGTCGGTTGGTGCATCATTGTGGTAGTTTTATATGTATATATGACACATCTGTTACGATTTAGCCATAGTTACTTTAGTTAAAATGTTAACTTATCCCTGTTTTAAATAGAAGTTGTGGCTAATTTCATTAAATATTTGTATGTACAATACCGTATTAATTATAGGTTTCAGTTACGTTGCCAGCATGTCTTGGTATCTTATTCACATTTCTTGTTTGTTTGGTCAAATGATAGCTCATTCTCATTCATCACGTTTTTTAATGCATGTTCTTGGGTGTGGTTGAGAATTGATCTTCTTGCTTTATTATATCTCGTGAGTTTTAGTATAGGTCTTTCAGTTTTGTAGGTTCTCTGTTGAATTTCCATCTTCAATGCAATCTGTTGGTTATTTATACAATTTAGGATATATTATGTTTGTGTCTGCAATGTAGAACATTATTTCAGGTCTAAATTAGTTACATGATGTATATTTTTAGGGTTTTATATATCTTTTTACATCCTGGTACAATGTTTGACGTGGATATTATAGATATAAAAGATTCCATTTTGTTACAAATTTGCTCTTGCTGTTAGCTTATTGTATGTTTGTTGTAGGACCATTCTTCAATGTTAAGGAGGAGTTAGAGAGTCCCTTAGGCCGCAACTCGTTTGTATATGTTTATTTGTATAAGTGGACCGATTTATTTGGATGGATACCATAATGTAGTACAATTTTTCATGTGAATTACAGCAGAGTAGAGAACCTCATTTAGATATTGTATAAATGTTCTTGATGTTATGTTTGTTTTTTCCACGAGAATCATAGGAATGTATGTTTAAGAGGTGTAAATCCGTACTGTATCGTTGTGGAATTTCGTCATTGAACCCTAGCAAGTGTGTAGTTAAACGTTATAGAAGACGTTTTACTGGATGGATGGGTCCTGGTGTAGAGGTAGTTTACACTCTTTGGTAGTCATTTGGAGTTCATCCATGTTCAACGCAAATTATGTACGTTCTTGTAGACGTCGATCTTAAGTTCCATGGGTTTGTTAGAGAGGTTATCCGAATAGCTACTCATCGTTGTAGTGTTTTACTTAAGTCATCAGTAAACAGAACCCAGCTTTTTATGGCCACACACTCTCTGAGACTCATTCTTGGCCACTTTACATGTGTCTAGATTTTGGTTATGTCCAGGGTGTATCTTTGTACGAGGCTGTTCATAGACGATGGGTTAACAGATGCGAGGTACGTCTGTGGCATCGTATCATGACTGTGTGTGACCTCTAAATTTGTTATATATCAGTGGTAGATTGCTGAGAAGTGACCTAGTAAAGCATCATAGAGTTCATTTTTATGTCACAGTAGGCTTGGATTTGTACTCCCAGAGTCATTGCATCAGTCAGGTCTAGGGATTTATTATAGATTTGAATGGTATGATAGTAAAAAATAACATTTTTTCACATTAACTCAGCGTTAAGTGTCAGTTATTTTCGGTATGGCTGTTATGTTAGTATACGATCTTAGTCATGAACCAGATCACGTCGGATATTGGAGTAGGATTCATCATCTGGGTGCGGTAGGATACACCGTATAAAATAGTTCATCGTTGTTGCTTAGGGTAGAGTAGAAAATCTTATTTAGCTATTTTTTAGATGTTGGTGTAGATTTTGATTTGATATCAAAGGAATATATCTGTATTCGATGTAAATTTGCCTATTTTCATGGGATGTTGGGCATAAAATACGCTTATCTGGTGTGTTTCCCTTCTCGACATTGGATTTGGGTCCGGTTCCATATTACATTGGAGAACTATTCTACCGGATTTGTGTTGAGTGTTAGTGTTGAAATTCTTCAATAATTGAATGTATATCTCAATTATGTTATCCAATCGCAGGTCTTTGCTAGATGCTTATTCTCGCAAGTTTTACTTATATAAATGTTTATATTTCGTTTGCAGTTTAGTCACTAAGAAGTTTTGATTAATTCAGGCTTTTGTTATGAGACTGCGTTCCCATTCAGGATATTTGACTTTTTTGACCAATCACCATATCCACTTTAACATTTTTCACTGAATGTCTGTAATGATGGCCATAATCCTCACTCATTCTATGCTAAAATTACCAAGGATTGTATATTATTCCCCGTTTCATAGTTATGTTAGGTTTTTTTTTTCGTTGATTTAACCTTCATGCTAATCAAATCTATCCACTTGACCCTGTAGTTTTACCAATTTTTAGCAGATTGCGTGCCTACATTTATATACATATTTTTTTCACTTCGCTTATTACAAGTCCAGTGATATCGACCAGTCCCGAGTAATGTTAGGTCATCGCTCGTTGGTGGACTTTCAAGTTCAGAACGTTTATGTAAGCTTACTCCATACGTCAGTGAGTGTTACGAATGTTAAAGCGTTAACAAGATTCATGTACGGTTTCACTGTTGGAATATGATTTTTTTTAAAGTGTTGGACGTTTAACTAATATACCAAATATTGAATAAATCCGCTCTAACAATTTTTTCATACATATCTGCATTGTAAGGTAGGCAATCCAAATGATCTATTACATAAATCATGTCTGAGGTATATATTAGCGAAATATATAACAATGTACAATAATATAGTTTAAATATCGTTGAATGCAAAAAGGGTTACCATACAATTACGAATACATTATTACCTAGGCAGCTTAACCGATAGCTGTGTATTTTTAATCAAGTTTGATGGTTATGTATGATATTGATATGTATGAATCTCTCCACTAGAGCTGTATATTTATCATATCAAAAGCAGTTGAACACATTTTCTGTAATTTGATCCAGCAAAAAACCTTCTGCAGATGTTTGGATTCCAGAATTTATCGATAGCTCTGTTACATGTTCGGATGATACTCAGCAGGTAGGATTAAGGAGAACTAATGCACTTCAATTTGTTACATTTTTGATGTGGGTCAGTTATACGAGATGTTAGGTTCAATGATCTAGTCATTCTAACCAACTTAACCAATAATTAAATATTTTTATTCAAGTTTGAGGGATATGTATGATATTTAGTCATTATTTTGTGCGATGTACATATCAAATCCCTCCCACACGGCTCTATTATTCGTAGTTTTTCTTCTAATGTCACACACCAGGTAGACACATTCACGCTTTGTACGCATATGCAGGGCCGGACACGGTATTATGACGTCGTGTACATGGATAGTTACCGATACAATGTAGACACACACACACACACACACACACAAACACACACATTTTGATTGCATTTACAGGATCGGTTAACATCCGAGGCACTATACCTCTGATATATGTTTTTTTTTCCATTAGAACAAAATCCCTTGTCATTGTTACAAGACAGTTATTGTGGACCACCTTTACGTCATGATAGGTGGAAAGAACTAAGCATCTTAACCTATCCTATCCTTTTCTATCCAGGAATTATATAGTATCGATCGAATTTTCGTGCATAAATTTGTTACTTTCTTATCGATTTATGATATATTAATTTTCATTCTCTCCACTTGTCACTACATTTTGATCTAGCTTATTCACACCCATCAAAACCTAACATAACCTAAATTTATGTATGGTGTTCAGTCATTGCTATATACAAATGAAGCCCTCCAAACGACTCTAAATAACACTTTAACATAAATGCTATTTATTTTGTTGTCACTCTCATCCCATATAAGTTCGCAGAGAGGACCCATCTTCAATCTTAGATGGTTTGAATGTTACGGGTAATTCATGTTATTTTTCACTTTGACACAATTCTACGTCACTTTCACATATTATTCGCACCCATCATAATCTGACCTGACCTTACGTACGGTATTCAGTCATACATATGAACCCCTCCAGACAACTCTAAATATCACTCTAACATACATGTTATTTATTTCGTTGTCACTCTCGAGTCATATATGTTACCAGAGAATCCCCCATTTTCAAACATGGATGGATTGAATGCTACAAGTATTTCAAATGTGTATTAAGTTTCATACAAACGGACACATAGTCACACACCATGTTTTTCTTAATTTACTTCAATATCTCCGCTTAACTCTACAACCTTAGGACAACTTACATCTCTGAATTTTCATTTTTCTCTTTCCTATATTTTATCTTATCCATAACGATGACTTCGTTTCAAGATCTGATCGGACGCTGATTTATATCATACCATTCTGTAACACATCTAGATCATTTACCTCGAACTAGGTTTTCTGCATCATTTCAACCCTTGAAACCAATTTTTTTCTACTGATTTCGAAGATTCGATGTTACCTCCGACTGTCACGATGTTCACAATTCATTACTTAACCTTCGAGTTTAGGATAATATAAACATTTCATTGAAAACATACATAGTTTTTATTAGTATTTATCAGCATTATTTACAGACCTTGGTGTCATCATTTATATCATCTAACTGGTTTTTGATATTTAAACAGCATTGTTCGTCATCCAACCGTACTTTTCATCACTATATATCAGTATACTCTCAAAATCCATCTTATACTCCATCATATCTCTGATATGGATACCGAAGGCTATTCAGTTCCCGTGTGTCAATAAATGTATTACTTCTTCTTCTTGAACCTCAATTATTCGAATCTTTTCCAACTCAAAGTCATTCTGAGATTCATCATTGAGAAATTTGCATACGTTCCAGTTTCTCTTTTGTTCTTAGGTATAATCTGTTGTCCACTACATCAGCTTTATTACAATCATGATGAAGATTTTACCCTTGGATCATATAAATTGTCGAGATTTGCTTTTCTTATCCCTCCCCCCTCCTAAACTTACTTACATACGAATGTAACGCGTCCACATTAGTTTCCCAAAGCAGACTTCCTTTTTCCTGCATCCATTTATGAATGATATCTCCCACTCCTATGATTCTTGTTTATCCATTCTGAGATAACTGTTATTTACCACACTTGTCAATATTCATTCGATCCGACTGATATCATCTTCGGAAATTTCTTCTTCCAGCACTTGTAAACAAAATTTTGATATATGAATGTTCATTTTTTGTTTATTCTATGACGAAACGTGTGTCTCCGCTTGTTCTCAACGTATCACTGACTCCATTCTTGATTGCCAACTAGCTATTATAAGTTGATTACATGTGTTTTTTCTCAAAACATTTGCCCTAACATTACTCACCTAGGTCATCAATTGTGTATATGTATATGGCTGAGTACGTATGTGAATGTGTATATTCAAGCGTATGAACGTGTTACATGAAATAAAAATATATAACACAAATTTAGTATTCAAAATTTCAATAAAATTTCAAATTTTTGAGGGATGTCACCTTACTTGAATAGCCAAGTTATCACTGCAAAATACAGACTTGCCTCTGTCATTCCTCGAAAATTTGAAAATTTATTGAAATTTTGAATATTAAATTTGTGTTATATATTTTTAACTAATGTAACACGTACATACGCGTGAATACACACATTCACATACGTACTCAGCCCTATACATATGAGCTATCATTTACCCAACAAGCAAAAAAATTGAATAAGATACCAAGACATGCTGGCGACGTAACTGAAACCTATAGTAAATACGGTATAGAACATCCAAAAATATAATGAAATTAGCCACAACTTCTATCCAAAACAGGGATAAATTAACACTTTAACCCAAGTAAATACGGCTAAATCGTAACAGATGTGTCATATATACATATAAAACTACCACTATGATGCACCAACCGACCCCATTATGCCTGAAATAATGTGGAAGCTGCAAGCCTAAAATACCCTAAAATGCCTAGAACTGTATGAGTTGACTGATCGAAATTCTAAAAACAGCGCAAATTCAACATAAATCACTAAGTATACATAACATAATATTTTTACTTACAGTAAATCCATATCGTTCAGGTATTTTCGCTTCCGGAAAAACGCATCAATGGAACACTGATATAAATGTTTCAAAACTGGATAATGCAATATGGGGTAGAAAGAAACTCGTAACGAAGATACAGAATCTTAAGAAAAAAATATATACATTAACCACAAACAACCTGACAAATAATCCTTACTAGTTATATAGATATTATATACATATGAAATAAATAGATGGAAAACACAGAACCTTGCCTGTAATCCTTCTTTCAGGCTGGTACAAACAGGGCCGTTCGCACACTAAGGCTGCAAATTGAGTTATAAGACATGCCTATCACACTAATCCTATAAAATAATATATATTGATAAATGAACACAATATACAAAAATATCCCAAGCCCCCACCGCTACGAACCCACCAATCAAGCATCGAATGAGTCATATATATCACAACTAGAGAAGAATACCAACCACAGAAAAAAATATATAGAAACAATAAACCATCCATAAATATACAACGATATATACACTCACAACGTAGCAAACGTGCCACGGAAACAAATTTATAAGACAAGGAATAGGCAGGAGCAAACTCACATAATTTTCCAGGAGCGCATCCAACTTTCTACCTAGGGGGGTTTCTTTACCGCACCAATCCCACCCACCAGAAGACTTGCTATAACACTAATCATACCAGAATCAGATAAATATATATAACGAGCAACAGTTAGTAACCGATTATACTCCACTACAACCATCTAAAGAAGAAAAAACTTATATATAAATACAATATATATCAAAATACAGAACAAATTATTATGTTCATAACATAAACCTTGCCAATCAAGGCCGAAAGCCTGCTTCCATCCCGCCGTTCCCCTTCTCCCCCCTCCTTCCGGTCTCCCCCCTCCCCCCGTCCGTTAGCTGACTCGGGCACCAAACCAGTTCCGGTACCCTCCGCCGCCCGCCCCACGTTTCTGCGCGAACCCCCGTACGCTCGGTGAGTCAAGGTTGCATGCACCGCGCCCACCAAATGACTCTAGAAAGCGGTTTTCGTATCACTTATAGCTACTCCTGTGCTGGCACCATGAAGACACACACACTACATTTGCACTAATTTACAGGCTCGTTCACCATTTGTAACATTTTACTCCTGATCTAATATAACTAAGCCCCTTGCTTTTGTCACAAGATATTTACCGTGGTTCAGTTTTTCACATCATGTTAGGTTAAATGATCTAATCCTCCTATCCTAACCTAACCTATTCTAACCAATAAGTATGTATTATCGATCGTGATTTATTCATAGGTATGATTTTCAGTCATTGATTC
>SDVV010030061.1:0-11724 GCA_016164225.1 Gammarus roeselii | reverse complement strand
CCCTCTCTGAATATTGCGACCATCCCATGTCCACCTGCTTTGGGAAGACAAGGAATGTTAGACTGTAATTGCATTTCGAGTGATGTTTGATGACCACCGCAGCACACCGAAAACAACACACAACAACCGCCCGACTGCCACACACCCACGCCACGGCAATGGGCGAGGGTATTGATTCCAGAAGTGCAATATTGAGTCCACACCATTTCCAAGAGTGGTACGCTGACTTCGACTGGCCATCGTCATTTAAATAACCCGCTTATAAACACTACTGTGGAAAAAATTTCCATTCCTCGTCCAGTGGGTTTCACGGACAAAGAAGAAGCGTGGAAAGTTTTAAAAAACTCACAGCAGCTGACAATGGAAACTTTCGGGTCGCAGCGAAGATAACAGCAAAGTTCCTTTGCAAAACAGTTTCAGAGGAGCAAAAAGAGCGGCGGCCGCAGTCCGTCATTTGACGAGCCTCCTCTTACACACTCCTCTTACACACGCCTCATGCCCGTTAATAAGTTGATGCGGCCCGTTATTCGAGGTGCCCATCGCACGCCCGTTATTGATGCGGCCATCGCACGCCCGTTATTGATGCGGCCATCGCACGCCCGTTATTGATGCGGCCATCGCACGCCCGTTATTGATGCGGCCATCGCACGCCCGTTATTGATGCGGCCATCGCACGCCCGTTATTGATGCATCCTACACACGCCCTCTATTTTTGCGCTCTTCACATTCTCGCTTTTTAAAGCGCCCATCACACGCCAGTTATTTGGGGTCTCTTTACACGGCCGTCCTTGGTGCGCCCTTCACACGCCCGTAATTTGGATCGCCCTTCACATGCCCGCTTCCTTGTGCCCTCTTCTCATTATCGTTATTTAGAGCGCCCTTCCATCATCCGGGATTTGGTGCGATCTTCAACCCCCCCCCCCTACCGCATTTCCCTTTTCCCTTTGACACTGCATTGTTCTGGCCCTGCAAGCAATTATCTTAAATTTTGAGGACAAACAAGCATTAGATAGTGACACCTTATTAACCATTCCCGCACTCTCCTCGAAGCCCAACAGATTTTCCTGCTTAGTTTTTATCCCGATAGTGAAACATACATTGAAATTCATTGTACTACTTCCGTATTTCCGTTAAGCGAGTAATTCTTCGTCACGTAGCGACAGGGATCTCTCGCACATCATCACTTCAATTAAATATGCCCAGCACAGATCACACAGGCATGTATGGCAGCGGCTCTCCTACTCACACGGACCCACACCTGACCTGACAACTGTTGCTACCCGTTGAATTCGGCAGATAACCAACCAATTATGTTATATAAACAAATTACGGTTTGATCGCATATATGTGTCGTCTGGTTATATCGCATATTTATTATGTACTTTTAAATATACTCTGTTATTTCTTCTGTTTCGCGTCATGATCCGGAAGGGATGTTACTTATGCTCAGCTATGAAAGTGAGGTGTACGTTGCTGGTCATTCACGGGCTCATCTGCTTGGTCACACGATGGGATAAACGCTATGGGGGACTGATTCATCATCAAATGTATTTTTTATTTTTTCATATTCATTCATAGATTTAGGGAAGTACAACAATACAATTCCATTTGTGTGTTACCTCTCTAACTCACATAGACTCGCACATACCCCCATTCCGTCTTTGAATGAGCTCTCCAACACACATAGACCCACACATGTATAGACATAGACATAGACATACAGCCGTTTCCCCCTAGTTAGGAGGGTGGCTAAGTTAGGCAGACACAGAGGGGGGAGGCGCCAAATCTCCCCGCCACAAGACAGCCGAGTCACTGCCGAGGCTCGAACTCGCGACATGCAGCACCAGAGGCTGACACTGCAGTCGGATACGCTAACCACTCTAACATTATTTGATACCCAATGTGTTAGGCGGATTATATGATGTAAGACTGCCTACACGCTGCGATGGACTCTGTATGTCCACCAAATCCAATTTGATAGCCTTAGCTTATCATTACATGCTCTCTCGATTTAGTGAGCATATTTATTCATCGTCTTGTTTGCTTTCTAGACTTATCGTACATATGTATGTATTGTTTTATACGAATTCTAGATTTATTGTGCATATGTATGTACACCGGTTTGGTTATATATAGATATTTTTTGCTTGTTTGTCTGTTTTGGCAGATGTTCTCTGATTCCCAAAGACCTACCCATACCGTCGCATACTTTGCTACCCGAAGAATTAGGCCGCAAATCTGAATCAAGAAGTCTAACCAATTGTTATATAAAAGATTCCAATGTCAGATCGCAACCCCTTATGTCATCAGGATCTCGTGCATATTGATTGTTTACTTTAAACATACCTTGATAGTTCTTTTGTCGTCCCAAGTTTCGGAATGAGTCATGTTCTGATGTTCAGCTAGGAAACAAAGATGCCTCCATACTGTTCATACATAGCCCCAATTACTCAGTTACCAGTTCATAGCTTGTCATAACACTTACTTTAGATTGATTGTGGATAAAATTATTGTTCCTTGGAAATAACAAGCCATTTAAATGTGAATAAACTATTTTATTTTACGATTCTTTACTGTTATGATTTGATGAGCTTTTCAAACGCCCCTTACTTTGAGTGCCCCTCACACACCTTTAACGCCACTTACTTGGAGTGCTTCTCACACACCTTTAACGCCCCTTACTTGGAGTGCCACTCCCACACCTTTCAAACGCCCCTTACTTGGATGACCCCTCACACACCTTTCATTTGAGGCGCCCTCCACATGCCCGTTATTTCGTGCACCCTTTATGCGCCCGTAATTTATTTGGTTCAATTGACAGGCTCGATATTTAGTGCGCTCTTCACACGCTCATTCATTGATGTTCCCTCAACACGCCACTCCCTTTGTGCGCTCTTCACGTGCTCATTTTTTGATGTTTAATTCACATGCATCTCTCTTGGTGCGCTCTTCACACGCTTGTTATTTGATGTTCCCTTCACACGCCCCTCCCTAGGTGTGCCCTTTAGATGATCGTTATTTGGCGCACCACCCTTCACTTGTTGGGCCTTTCACTCGTTCTGAATTTGAAACCGATTTCCCACGCACCTCGTTTGGCGCACCCTTAACAAACCTCTCATTAGGTACTCTCAATAAGCCCCTTCATCTGGAATGCCCTCCACACGCCTCTGATTTGGTACACCTTTCACACGCCTCTGATTTGGTACACCGTTCACACTCCCCTTATTTGGAGCACACTTTGCACGCCCCTAATTTGGAGCACACTGCACGCGCCCCTCATTTGGAGCACACTACACGCGCCCCTCATTTGGAGCACACTGCACGCGTCCCTCATTTGGAACACACTGCACGCGCCCCTCATTTGGAGCACACTACACGTGCCCCTCATTTGGAGCACACTGCACGCGCCCTTCATTTGAAGAATACTGCACGCGCATTTCATTTGGAGCCCAATGAATACGCCCCTCATTTGGAGCCCACTGCATACGCCCCTCATTTGGAGCCCACTGTATACGCCCCTCATTTGAAGCACACTGTACGCGCCCCTCAATTGGAGCACACTGCATACGCTCCTCATTTGAAAAACACTGCACGCGCCCCTCATTTGGAGCCCACTGCATACGCCGCTCATTTGAAGCCCACTGCATACGCCCCGCATTTGGAGCACACTGCATACGTCCCTCATTTGGAGCACACTGCACGCACCCCTCATTTGGAGCCCACTGCATACGCCCCTCCTTTGGAGCCCACTGCTTACGCCTCTCATTTGGAGCACGCTCCATACGCCCCTCATTTGGAGCACACTGCACGCGCCCCTCATTTGGAGCACACAGCGATTACTGGCCAATGTCTCGCTGCCCCAATGCCTCGCTGCCCCAATGCTTCGCTGCCTCAATGCCTCGCTGTCTTAGTGCCTTGCTATCCCGATGCCTCACTGAAACACTGCCTCGCTGCCCCAACGCCTCACTGTCCCACTGCTTCGCTGCCCCAATGCCTCGCTGTGCCACTGCCTCGCTGCCCCAATGCCTCGCTGCCCAATGACTCGTTGTCCCACTGCCTCGCTGCCCCAATGCCTCACTGCTCCAATGCCTCGCTGCCCCAATGCCTCACTGTCCCACTGCCTCGCTGCCCCAATGCCTCGCTATCCCAATGCTTCGCTATTATAACACTCCGTTTTTACGCTTATAATATGTAGACAAAGTTTGGGGTTTCTCACGGTCCGAGCGGCTGGATAGGGCTAACCTTACCCGAAAATTGCTACCTTCAGCAATTAGATGTGTGCCCTCGAATTTGGTTACTCCTCGAAGACCAGTCGTCAAATGGGAGGGAGGGTTCTTTGTGCCTGTCTGTTGTAACAAGATCAGCAGTTTTATGCCCGGTATAGGGTAGCAGCTGAGCATGGCCTTGTGTTTATTCTCTGCTGTCTTCATAGCCCTGCATGTATTTCAAAAATTGAGTCGGAGTCTGTGATTTTCATGTGGGTCAATAAGTGATATGGAACCGGGGGGACACGCCCCTCAGAGGTTGACGAACGGTGAAGCTGCTCCCTGATTGGAGAATTCCCTTCTCACGCAGTAGCGCAAGGTGCCTCTCGTCATGTAAGATTGTCAGTCGTGGCAGCCAGTTGGGGAATCAGGGTACCTCTTGGTAGACCGACAGTGTGGATTGGGCACTGTAGGATACACATCTTATTCACAATGCACCGTCTCTTTTTGCCTATTTTAAGAGCTTACAATTATAGGCCTCTGTGTTCGTGCAATTGTATACTTATTCAGATATTATAACAGCTACACAACATTAATCATACACCTTGACTTGTAGCTGCTCTTGCTACAGTATCACAGTCATAATTCATGCTCGTTTGAGAAGTACCCTGTTTACTTGTTATTGTTACATTATTCAAGAAAATATGATTAAAATATTTTGTCATCATTTCAACCTCATAACATCGCTGCCCAATGCCTCGCTGCCCTATTGCCTCTCTGCCCCAGTGCCTCGCTGTCTTAATGCCTTGCTATCCCGATGCCTCACTGAAACACTGCCATCGCTGCCCCAACGCCTCACTGTCCCACTCGCTTGCTGCCCCAATGCCATGCTGTCCCACTGCCTCGCTGCCCCACTGCCTCGCTGCCCCAATACCTTGCTGCCCCAATACCTTGCTGCCCCAATGTCTCGCTGTCCCATTTCCTCGCTGCCCCACTGCCTCGTTGCCCAAATGCCTCGGGTCTCACAAATTCTCTGCTAATACCAATGAAGTTGTTCAAGTATAATCGAGATCACATGTTTATGAAAGGATTAGAAAAAAATCACGGATTGATGCTGGTCATTTTTTTCGATGTTAATCTAAGAACGGTAATTGTTTTAGTCAAGGTATTTAGACTAAGAACGGTATACTAAGAACGGTCATTGTTCTAGTAGAGGTATTTAGACTGAGAACGGTATGAGTCTATGAACGGTCATTGTTCTAGTCAAGGTATTTAGACTAAGAAAGATATTAGTCTGAGAACGGTCATTGTTCTAGTCAAGGTATTTAGTCTAAGAACGGTCATTGTTCTAGTCAAGGTATTTAGTCTAAGAGCGGTATTAGTCTAAGAAAGATCATTGTTCTAGTCAAGGTATTTAGTCTAAGAACAGTATTAGTCTTAGAACGATCATTGTTCTAGTCAAGGTATTTAGACTAAGAACGGTATTAGTCTATGAACGGTCATTGTTCTAGTCAAGGTATTTAGTCTAAGAACGGCATTAGTCTAAGAACGGTCATTGTTCTAGTCAAGGTATTTAGACTAAGAACGTTATACTAAGAACGGTATTGTTCTAGTCGAGGTATTTAGACTAAGAACGGTATGAGTCTATGAACGGTCATTGTTCTAGTCAAGGCATTTAGACTAAGAAAGATATTAGTCTAAGAACGGTCATTGTTCTAGTCAAGGTATTTAGTCTAAGAACGGTCATTGTTCTAGTCAAGATATTTAGTCTAAGAACGGTCATTGTTCTAGTCAAGGTATTTAGTCTAAGAGCGGTATTAGTCTAAGAACGGTCATTGTTCTAGTCAAGGTATTTAGACTAAGAACGGTATTAGTCTAAGAACGGTCATTGTTCTAGTCAAGGTATTTAGACTAAGAACGGTATACTAAGAACGGTCATTGTTCTAGTCAAGGTATTTAGACTAAGAACGGTATTAGTCTAAGAACGGTCATTGTTCTAGTCAAGATATTTAGACTAAGAACGGTATTAGTTTAAAAACGGTCATTGTTCTAGTCAACTGAAACTGTCAGTAAGTAAATCTTGCGACGTCTCAGACTGGGGATCAACAGCCTTCTGCTCCAGGCATTACTCTCTGGATTGGGGTCCAATTACGGCCCAATAGTCTCTTGCCACAGACAGTACGCTATGGAATGGGCAGTCTCTTGGCCCGAACTGTCGAAGTGACCGATACATTCAAATACTTTAGTAATAATTTGATAAGGTCTCAGACGTCATTCTATTAAGGTGGATACTACTTTTCGGACATTGAATGTAGGGGACATTGGCTAATCCAGAAGCATATGAAATTGCTTCTGTTTGCCCCAATCGCACTGTGGCGTAAGAAAGTCTCTTCTGTTTGATCCTACTGCACAGTGGCGTAAGAAAGTGGCTCTTATTTACCCCCATTGAACTGTGGCGTAAGAGAGTTGCTTCAGTTTGATCCTACGACACGGTGACGTAAGAAAGTTGCTTCTGTTTGCCCCTATCGCACTGTGACGGAAGAAAGTTGCTTAGGTTTGCCACTACATCACGGTGGCGTATAAACGTAAGTTAATAGAAATCTTCAACACAGAAACAACTAGACATTTTCAATCGATAATTTTACCCAATATGGATTTTACTGACGATACTGCACAGCAAGATCGAGATCACAACGCTTATAGCAGGATACAGATTAATATATGTGTAGTAGAATACAGATTACGACGTTTATAGCAGGATACAGATTAGTATATGTGCAGTAGAATATAAATTATGACGTTTAAAGCAGGATACAGAAGACGACGTGCATAACATAATACATATAAGCGTTTATAGGCGGATGTAGATTATGACATTCATTGCAGTATCGAGATTACGACGTTTCTAACATGATAGAGATTTTGACGCTCGTAGCAGGATGCACATTACGACGTTTGTTGTAAGATGCAAATTACGACGTTAATATCACGTACTGCTTGCGGTGTTTAATTGAGGATACAGATAATGACGTTTATAGCAACAGATTACGACGTCCATAGCAGGAGTCAGTATCCTGTACTCCAGTTTGGGTGCACAGGATACAATCCCACACTGAGTAGGGCCAGCCTTGTTTCCTGTGCCGAGAAATTTTGTAATCCCTTGAAGTGTCGGTCGAGGAACCATTTAGGGACGATGGGTCCATTTCAGGATTAGCGGCAAATGAAGGGACACAGAAAAGCTGGCATCTAGCAAAACTCTACTTCAATATTGCTCCATTCTTGTACGTGTAAAAATAAGGATCATTTTTTACCGTCTCTATGAAATTTACCATGTCAACCATTTTTCAACCATTTCTTATCCATCAGTATCACGTTCTTTCCGATGTGTACCGCGTACAAATTGGAACCTGTTCAACTATCAGCTAATTCGAACAGCTCATTTAAATGTTATTCATATTATGCGCATTTATAACCTTCGATGCCATCTATGTAATTATTATAACCTTCGATGCCAACCATGTAATTATTCTAACCTTCTATGTCAATTATGTAGTTATCTTCAATATTGTGATTGACGTGCCAACATTTCATGAGTTAATGTTGTATGCAATCCTATGGTGCACATTTTCAACACAGTTTTTTTAATACAATCCACTGTTAACAGTAAGGTATGTTGCCATGATTACCAGAATGTCAGTTGAGTGAATTAATTCTATTATTTTTCTAGAAAGCAATAGTTCACTGTATCTTTTTTGGTCTAGATATAATGAACAATGGAGAATAGAGAGTGACATTCATCAATGTCTGTCGTTTGGTGGGATGTATGTGTAAATTTATTTACAACTATTACATATAAGGTAATATTAGGTATATTTAATTAGCAAATCTTGTCTCCGGAGCAGATCACGCTGACAAACTCTTGAAACATATAATCTTTGTATTGTTATATTTTTGTACATCTTTCTACCTGTCATCGTACCTTAATAATGTTAAATACTAAAAAAACATCCTTTAGATCCAATTCAATAACGGGCACAATCCGTCTGCAGCTCAGCAAACAGATGCTCCTACTCAGTTCCCTTCAGATTGATTACAAGCTCTTTAGTGTGTTTTGCAATATCTCAGTCAGGCATAACATACTCTGCAGAATACAAATGGGCCCATCAAAGCATCCGCACTGTACCCCCTCGATGGGAGGGGCGAACAGAACGCATCACCGATCTACTGTTTACATACCTACCTATCAGACACATCTTCCTACCTACACACACACAAAGACACACCTACCTACCTTGACTCACCTACGTGTTTTAGCGAGCTCAAATGATAAGTTATGGAGGTATTGCAACAGAACTGCTCCTTGGCCCCTGACTCCATTAGAGCCTTCACTGCCGACAGGAGAGCTGCTCTTAACTGTGCCCCAAAAGCTACTTTGGCGTCTGCAACCTCTTTCACCACCAGCGCTCACAGTCGGCAGGTCTCACCAGAATGCTGTCAGAAAATTGATTGACAGCTGGCAGAATATTGTTAGAGGGCTGGTAGTGTGCTGTCAGAGAAAAGGCAGAGAGCTGCCAGAGAACAGACAGAGAACTGCCTGAGAGCAGCCAGAGACCTGCCAGAGAGCAGCTCGCGAGGCCCAGCAACCAAGTAGTTCGCCTGCCACCTCCAATAGAGATTTTTGTGCCACGTGGAATCCTGATAAGAAAATTGGAAATAGAAGCTCCATTGACTTTTAATTTTAGGAACTTAATATTCAGCCCCTAGAAGGCGTTAACCGAGGACTGAAGCCGGGCCCAGGAAGGGATTTAGGGAGGGTTGAAGCACTGGCCAGGAAGGAGTTTAGAGATGACTGTAACGAGAGCCAGGAAAGAGTTTAAGGGAGGACTGTAGCGAGGCCAAGGTAGAGATTTGGGGAGGACTGAAGCACTGGCCAGGAAGGAGTTTAGATAGGACTGTAACGAGAGCCAGGGAAAGAGTTAACAGAGAGCTGTAGCGAGGGCCAGGAAAGAGTTTAAGGGAGGACTGTAGCGAGGCCAAGGTAGAGATTTGGGGAGGACTGAAGCACTGGCCAGGAAGGAGTTTAGAAAGGACTATAACTAGAGCCAGGGAAAGAGTTAACAGAGAGCTGTAGCGAGGGCCAGGAAAAATTTATGGGAGGACTGTAGCGAGGCCCAAGAATGAGTTAAGAGAAGACTGTAGCGAGGGCCAGGAAAGGGTTAAGTGAGGACTTTAGCGAGGGCCAGGAAGGAGTTAAGGAAGGACTGAAGCGAGTTATAAAAGAATATCAAGTGATTCTTTTGATGGCCCAACGTTGTAGCGTGAAGATGCCTACAGAAACACCACAATTTTAAATCTATCGCAATGCCGACCTGTGATGAATCTCAGTAACCTGATATCGGCCCTATGCTGCCCTATGATGAGTCTCATCAACCTGATATCTGCCCTATGCTGCCCTATGATGAGTCTCATCAACCTGACATCTGC
The DNA here is from genome assembly GCA_016164225.1 of Gammarus roeselii. Classification (NCBI taxonomy): domain Eukaryota; kingdom Metazoa; phylum Arthropoda; class Malacostraca; order Amphipoda; family Gammaridae; genus Gammarus; species Gammarus roeselii. The sequence goes on along the minus strand of SDVV010030061.1, from coordinate 2,035 downwards.
CCTATGCTGCCCTATGATGAGACTCATCAAACTGATATCGGCCCTATGCCGATCATTAAAGTAGTCTCCAAAACAAACCAGTTCTACCTCAAACGCCCTCCCAGGCCTGTCGTCGGGTGACGGCTCTAGACTAATCCTCCCTTGATTATAAGCGTTACTAAGGAGTTATTTTGCAGTCCCCTTGCAGCAACCATTCCAAAGCTGGTCTGGAGCCATCTGCCGCAGCCGCAGTGATGGCAGCTCAGGTCGGCTGGACTGCATCATTGCTGTCGTCATTTTTTGATAACCAAGAGGTCAAAAATTATATTATACGTTCATTTAGGTTCAAGGTATTGCCATTTTTACAAATACATTTTCGAGCAAATAAGCGGTTGGTTTATTCTTCCCGTTTGAATGTTTTGGCGCTATACGAGAAAAAAATTGTATTCATAGAGAGTTCTACTTCACCGCTCCATTCACAACAACCCTTCCGTGTAGAACTAGATACCTCCCCATGTAAAAAAAACGTAATTCAAATGCAACACAACAATCAGAACAATCCCTCTATAAACAAATAACATGTCATTTAGCTTAACAACTTCATTTCTGCTTCACGCACCATTCACTAGAAGAGCACTTCAATCAAATAATAAACTCCATTCAGATGTACCTCTCTGAACTACCACTCAATTCTGAACAACCTTTCACTCCATTCTGAGCAATCTCTCCTCTCCTCAGTCATCAGGCAATGAACCCCGACACATTGCTTGAGCAATTACTGCTAGTCCTATTGACACTACTTAATGTCCAGACCTTTGTCTTCTGAGGAAATTCCATGTCGTTCAGTAATGCAATCTTAAGATCGTGTATGGAAGGCAATCCTTTCCTCGAGCAACGATCGTGAATAGAGGGCAATCATTTCCTCGTGCAACGATTGTGAATGGAGGACAGTCATTTCCTCGTGCAACGATTGTGAATGGAGGACAATCATTTCCTCGTGCAACGATTGTGAATGGAGGGCAATCATTTCCTCGTGCAACGATTGTGAATGGAGGACAATTATTTCCTCGTACAACGATCGTGAATTGAGGGCAATCATTTTCTCGTGCAACGATTGTGAACGGAGGGCAATCATTCCCCGTACAACGCTCGTGAATGGAGGGCAATCATTCCCCCGTACAACGCTCGTGAATGGAGGGCAATCGCCCCCCGTACAACGCTCGTGAATGGAGGGCAATCATTCCTCCGTACAACGCTCGTGAATGGAGGGCAATCATTCCCCCTTACAACGCTCGTGAATGAAGGGCAATCATTCCCCCGTACAACGCTCGTGAATGAAAGGCAATCATTCCCCAGTACAACGCTCGTGAATGAAGGGCAATCATTCCCTCGTACAACGCTCGTGAATGGAGGGCAATCATTCCCCCGTACAACGCTCGTGAATGGAGGGCAATCATCCCTCCTTACAACGCTCGTGAATGGAGGGCAATCATTCCCCCGTACAACGCTCGTGAATGGAAGGCAATTATTCCCCCGTACAACGCTCGTGAATGGAGGGCAATCATTCCCTCGTACAACGCTCGTGAATGGAGGGCAATCATTTCCCAGTACAACGCTCGTGAGTGGAGGGCAATCATTCCCCCGTACAACGGTCGTGAAAGGAGGGCAATCATTCCCTCGTACAACGCTCGTGAATGGAGGGCAATCATTCCCCGTACAACGCTCGTGAATGAAGTTCAATCATTCCCCCGTACAACGATCGTGAATGGAGGGCAATCATTCCCCCGTACAACGATCGTGAATGGAGGACGATCATTCCCTCGTACAACGCTCGTGAATGGAGGGCAATCATTCCCTCGTACAACGCTCGCGAATGGAGGGCAATCATTTCCCAGTACAACGCTCGTGAATGGAGGGCAATCATTCCCCCGTACAACGGTCGTGAATGGAGGGCAATCATTTCCCCGTACAACGCTCGTGAATGGAGGGCAATCATTCCCCCGTACAACGGTCGTGAATGGAGGGCAATCATTCCCCCGTACAACACTCGTGAATG
>SDVV010030060.1:0-11724 GCA_016164225.1 Gammarus roeselii | reverse complement strand
TATATATATTGAATCCCGTTTTGCCTTTGTTATTCAAATTCCTACTCCTTAATAACGTAAAGCCCTGTTAAAAAATAGCTTAACGATGATATCAGCTCATGACGGTCGCGTTGGTATAAGATTGTATGTACTAAACCTCAATGAATTATGACCTCGGTGTTGCATGTTACGTCCTATAAGCATGCACTTAAACTACATGGGGTGTTGATCTTGTTGACAAGTTGATTTGACAAACATGAACGAAGAATTGTCACATAAAAACAGGAAGTGTCTGTTCATTGACTGGAGCGGTTATTAAGATTGCGGCAACAGTGTGTCAATGCAGCAAGGTAGCAGTGTTGGGAGGGACGTCTTCACCACTGGCCTCTGCATGCTGGGGTAAGGTAAGGCGAGGTGTGCAGTGGGGGGGCGGATGAACTGTGTAAGCAATAAAATAACGATGACATGTTAGGAGCGTCAGAGGTTCTTAGATATGAACCACGACAAAAGTTAAAAAGGAACAGCTGTGAAAACTATGGTGCAACAACGGAGTGGCTTATAAAAAAGCGGTTCTTGAGCCTATAAAGCAACGACGGCGAGTCTTATAAAGGAACGACGGCGGAACTTATACAGAAATGGTCATGAAACCTATAGAGGAACGATGGTTGGACTTATAAAGAAGCTGCGGAGGGACTTATATAAGAATGATCGTAGGCAATTTAAAAGAACGACTGTGGAATTTCTAAAGTGACGTCTTTGAAACCTATAAGGGAACGACGGTGAGGCTTGTTAAGAAACGACTGCAAAACATTATTAAGGAGCTACGGCTGAACTTTCAATTGTGCGTCTTTGAAGCCTATAAGAAACGACGGCGCTCATATAAAGAAACGGCTGTGAAAATGAAGAAGGAATGACGGTGGGCCTTACAGAAGATCGGCGGCAAAACCTATAGATGAGCGACGACGGGAGGGCAAATAATAGAACAGCTTTGAAACCGATAAAGCAACTACGACAGAATTTAGTAAGGAATGACGGCGAGTCTTATTCAGAAACGAACGTGAAACGAATGTACAGAAACGAACGTGAAACGAATGTTCAGAAACGAACGTGAAACTCATATAGGAACGACGGTAAGATTTATAAAGGAATAACAGATGGACTTACAAAGAATCGGCCGTAATTTGACATTCAAACCGGATTTATCAATAACTTAGCTCGGGTTGTCGTTGAAAATTGAACTAGGTTTATTGTTCAAGCACATACTGAAAACGATATTGATTTTAATTTCAGAATTTTGTTGATGTATCACAACGGATTGTAGGAACGTTTTGGGGCAGAACCCTTTAACAAACCTTATGGCAATGCGAATTTATCAGAGATCTGTTCCTTGCCCATAAAAATATCGAAAAATCACAGCGGTAACGAGGGACTGGGCTCAGATTCTCTCATTGAAACAACTAATTTGTGCTAACTAACTTCACATTTTTAAGGTTACCCCTGCGCAGGCAACGAACTGGTCTGCTATTTTGAGAGCTTCAACAGAATTTGCTCAAAAAAGTTATTAATTGAGCCGTACGCTAATTTTTTAATGGTCGAATTTAATCCCCTTCAATGTGAGGCTCGTAATTACTGACCAAATCTTTTTGAACGTTTCGTTCAAAAGATCCGTGAAATATCCATCGATGTTCTATACGTTCCGTTATAAAGTTTGAGTCTGTTATTATGAGCAGATTTAGGCAATGTTGGTAATAAATACTGTAAAGCATTTTATCAGTAAATACCGTAATCTTATTAAGATCTTATTCGAAACCTAACAACCCAGTCATGTTTTCTTTCTTATGGAAAAAAAACATAATGAAATACTAATTTATTTGTACTCGAGCATGCAATAATGATTATTGACAGTCCGTTCTTGCCATCTGAAAATCTTATTAGCAGGTGTACTGTCCCTCGCACGTTTGAACGTTGATTTATAATAGGAAATGATTTATTGTTAAGTGATTGAAGAGGCATGCTATCAAGATACAACAGTAAAATAATTTGTATGATATATTATCGTTTTTTATAGTTTACTATTGCAATGATTTTATTTGTGTATTTACCGTCAATCTGTCATTACTTTTCAAAATCTTGCAAATTGATACTCAATTAAACTATTGGATATTATAGTTTTGATTGGAGCTTATTTCTTCAATTTCTTCTGTCCGTGTATAAGAACTATCTTGCTTGGAGGTTTCCTGAAAGCCGTGCCGATGATCCTTACCAGCAAGAAAGTTCTTCAATTTCACGAGACAGCGATTTTTTTAATGAATCATCGTTATTAACATAGTCGTTATTACCCTAGCCGTTATTAACATAGTCGTTATTATCGTCGTGATCGTTATTAGCACAGTCCCACACAAAGTTACCACCTGCAGCATCGAAATCATTTGCGTACAATTTCAATTCTTTTCCTACGCATCCACAGCAGAGTGGACACTTGTATTCGGTGCATCAAATATTTGAAAGCACTCTGTGCAGTTCGTGAGGATTTGCAACCAAGTAGAGGGTTTCTCTCATGTTCGTAGTCCAGTGTGAGCTAAAAGCTTAAACTTGAATTATCTAACGGGTTTCCCTTCATTCATTTCACAAAGGGCAACTCGTGGCTTCAGTCACGAGCTGCCTAATGTTCTGCTTCTCTACAGAATGCCAGAGTCTATAAATGTGGGCTATTAGTGGTTGCCTTCTCAAGTTAACACATTTACATAATTTAATCACGCGAAGTCTTAATTACCATGGTAAGCAGCCCATGAATTATTATAGCTCATAATAAGGTATAGTGTCAAAGTTTACTAACAAAACGCAGAGAGGAAACCTTTAACGAGGTGAGTTAATCTGTTCAGAAAAATATCATCCTGAGTAAAGTAATGCAATTAGCAGGTAACCAGAACCCATGTGCTGCATACCCGCTTACGTGATGCAACCTCCTGCCCTAAAACAACACGCTTTCCGCGTAATTCTTTCTGTGTAACTACGGAATCTTCTACAAGATCAACATCAATAGCAATGTGAACAAATCGTGTGCTAATATCCTATTTAACTTCAAACTTTGTATTCCACTATAATTTGACTGCCAATTAATAACACGTGTTGTTAATTGACGCTTAACTTGGAAGCTAAACCGACCAGCAACATTTGAAGTCCATTAGGCCTAGAGGCTGTTTAATTACATGGGCTTTAGAGGCAACGCAATTAAAGCAAGGGGGAACAGTGCTAGCAATTTAGAGATGAACATTTCTCTGAATGTTGTTTTGTTTATGAGTCTCATTTTAATGGCCATCGTAAGCATGGTTCATCACACATTCACTAACTGTTGATGAATAATATTTGTTGGGCTATTCGTTTAATAATTATTGAAATAGTTCTTCAAGGTATAAGAACATATCAACATACGCCAACAAAACACTTATTTTGATGAAAAACATCAATATTTATGAATAGAATTACTGAAATTCTTTGCTGGGACGCATTAAAATGTCCTCAAAAGACCCGCAAACAATGGAGGCCATAGTGTGTTAAATAGTATTTGTGTTTATTATATCCCATCAACCCATCAACCCACTTACCCATCGACCAATCAACCCATCAACCGAGATAGTTCGCATTTATCTGGTTGATTTTAGAACTCATTCAACTTGAGGAGCGACGTAATTTGTGTCGTGATGACCATATCAACTTGTTTTCATTCACCTATAGATCACTATATACAGTGCAGACGCAATGGACATTGAATGAGATGATCACTATATACAGTGCAGACGCAATGGACATTGAATGAGATGATCACTATATACAGTGCAGACGCAATGGACATTGAATGAGATGATCACTATATACAGTACATACGCAATGGACATTGAATGAGATGATTACTATATACATTGCAGACGCAATGGACATTGAATGAGATGATTACTATATACAGTACATACGCAATGGACATTGAATGAAGGATGATAAGAAATGGAATTATCTGATACATAAATCAAAACTAGCTTCAAAGTATCGGGAGACTGTTTTCGAACTGATGTATTCGCTTTTTTGTATGCATTATTTTCATTTTCGAACAAAAAATTTCCTACTGCATGTTTAATATTTATCAATAAACAGTGAACAGATATTACGAAGATTCTCTTATTATTCATGCGAGGCATATAGTGTAAAACATATCGCTGAAAAATGCTTCCTGTACCGATGTTTGGGAATGATGTCACCGTTTCCAGGTGAAACACGCTATCCAACGTATATTTTGGGGATATTTTAATTTTCACACGAAACCGTTTTCACCGACAATAACGCCGAAGCTTTTTTATAACATTCAAGGCTTAAAATATTCATGACCAAAAAGGTTTAAATTGAACGTAGTATAGTTTATTATAATTTTTGTGACAAATGAACTCCAAAACCCTTGTATCTCTGTTAGGGGGAATAAAAATGTTCAGTAAAGTTGATACGTTCATATATGATTTAATAAAACAGCCCACATTGCTCAATAACTGCAAACATCACATTCGTGAATTAACCTCGATTTGTACATGGAAATCCTTTTTGTTCCAAACGTGAGTCCGAAGCTCACGTCGGGCACACTAATATCGGTGAACACCTTACAAAGAACAGTTTAAAAAGAATGTAAGCACAGCATGGAGCAGTGTTCGCATCTTCGTTAAAATAGCCCCAACTGTATGACACTTAACATTGTATGAAAGAATGATCTACCTATCAGAGGCTCGATGCCAGAGACAGAGTTTACAGTCTGAATGACGAACGGTCGAGTTCTGTTAGGCTGGAAAAGATTTAGCTTCGTTGTGTCGGCATGCGCCGTAAATCTGGCCAAACTAACACGATAATTTTAGATGACCGGAGTAAATTCTCTTAAACGTGGTGACGTTTTGAGATTGAAAATGGGGTTCTTAAATATAATAAACAATTACTCACAGGCTTCAAAGTTGACGGTAATATAGCGATTTTGTACGCTAATTTTTATAGTATATGCATCATTATACTGCACACTTTACTGTGCTTGCATCATTATGCTACACATTTTACTGTGTAAGCATCATTATGCTGCACATTCTACTGTGTAAGCAACATTATGCTGCACATTTTACTGTGTAAGCATCATTATGCTGCACATTTTACAATTTATGCATCATTATGCTGCACATTTTACTGTGTATGCATCATTATGCTGCACATTTTACTGTGTATGCATGATTGTGCTTCACATTTTACTGTGTATGTATCATTATGCTGCACATTTTACTGTATATGCATCATTATTCTGCACGTTTTACTGTGTATGCAAAATTATCTGCTCAATTTACTGTATATGAATCAATATGCTGCACATTTTACTGTGTATGCATCATTATGCTGCACATTTTACCATGTATGCATTATTATGCTGCACATTTTACTGTGTATGCATCATTATGCTGCACATTTGACTGTGTATGCATCATTATGCTGCACACTATACTGAAAATGCATCATTATGCTGCACATTTGACTCTGTGCATCATTATGCTACACACTTTACTGTGTATGCATCATTATGCTGCACATTTTACTGTGTATGCATCATTATGCTGCATATTTTACTGTATAAGCTTCATTATGCTGCACATTTTAATATGTATGCATCATTGTGCTGCACACTTTTCTGTGTATGCATCAATACGCTGCACATTTTACTGTGTATGCATCATTAAACAGCACGTTTAACTGTATATGCATCATTATGCTGCACATTCCACTGTGTATGCATCATTATGCTGCACATTTTACTTTTGTATGCATCATTATACTGAACATTTTTGTGTGTATGCATAATTAGGCTTCACATTTTACTCTGCATGCATCATTATGCACCCCATTTTACTGTATGCATCATTATGTTGCATATTTTACTGTGTATGCATCATTATGCTGCACATTTGACTATGTATGCATCATTAGGCTGTACATTTTACTGTGTTTGCATCCTTTTGATTCACATTTTACTGTGTATGCATCATTATGCTGCACACTTTACTGTATATGCATCATCATACTGCACATTTATCATTATGCTGCACATTTCACTCATTATGCAGCATATTTTTACAGCATAATGTGCATCATGCTGCACATTTTACTGTGTATGCATCATTATGCTGCACATTTTACTGTGTATGCATCATTATGCTGCACATTTTACTATGAATGAATAATTATTCTGAACATTTTACTGTGTATGCATCATTATGCTACACATTTGACTATTTGTGCATCATTATGCTGCACATTTTACTGTGTTTGCATCATTTTGCTTCACATTTTACTGTGTATGCATCATTGTGCTGCTCAATTTACTGTGTATACATGATTATGCTGCACATTTTACTGTGTGTGCATCATTTCGCTACGCACTTTACTGTATATGCATCATTATGCTGCACATTTATCATTATGCTGCACCTTTTACTCATTAGGCTGCACATTATGCTGTACATTTTTACAGCATAATGTGCATCATGCTGCACATTTCACTGTGTATACATCATTATGCTGCACATTTTACTGTGTATGCATCATTATGCTGCACATTTTACTATGTATGCATCATTATGCTGCACATTTTACTGTGTATGCATCATTATTCTGCACATTTTACTGTGTATGCATCATCATGCTGCACATTTTACTGTATATGAATCATTATGCTGCACATTTTACTCTGCATGCATCATTATGCTGCACATTTTACTGTGTATGCATCATCATGCTGCACATTTTACTATGTATGTATAATTATGCTGCACATTTGACTATGTATGCATCATTATGCTGCACATTTTACTGTGTATGCATCATTATACTGCATATTTTACTATGTATGCATCATTGTGCTGCACATTTAATTGTTTATGCATCATTATGCTGCACATTCTACTGTGTTTGCATTGTTATGCTGCACATTTTACTAAGTATGCATCATTATGCTGCACATTTTACTGTGTATGCATCATTATACTGCACATTTTACTGCATATGCATCATTATGCTGCACATTTTACTGTGTATGGATCATTATGCTGCACATTTTGCTTTGTATGCATCATTATGCTGCACAATCTACTATGTATGCATCATTATTTGGCACATTTTCTGTGTATGCATCATTATACTGCACATTTTACTGAGTATGCTTCATTGCGCTGCTCATTTTACTGTATATGCATCATTATGCAGCACATTTTACTTTATATGCATCATTATGCTGCACATTTTACTGTGTATGCATCAATGTACTGCACATTTTACTATGTAAGCATCATTATGCTACACATTTTACTGTGTATGCATCATTATGCTGCATATTTTACTGTGTATGCATCATTATGCTGTACATTTTACTGTGCATGCATCATTATGCTGCACATTTTATTGTGTGTGCATCATTATGCTGCACATTTTATTGTGTGTGCATCATTAGGCTGCACATTTTATTGTGTATGCATCTTTATGCTAGGGTGTTCGGACCTGGAAACTCACCACGACGTTGTTTGCTTAGAGATTTGGCGTTTTGCCCCTTCTGTAACCCCTCAAACCCATAACACGTCTTCCAAGTTAGAATTCAGCTGGGTTAGATAGATCAACAATGTAATAATTCAACATTCTCGTATATCCTGATTTCCAATCATCAATATTTGCATCAATCATCATACCAGTAATCAACATAACCAAAAATCAACCATCATGTCATTCGACTGATCACAGACTCAAGCCTCGTGATCATTTTCAAGCCGATTTGAGGGCAAGCCTTTTTATTTGAAGATCATTATAAATCATTATGGGCCACTATTTTGTCATTAATCGTATTCCTGAGTATAATATGATTCGTCTAGAAGTTATTCCGTAATTGATTCGTGATCGAGGTCACCTTACACGCAACAATAAAAAAATCATTTCCAATGCATCAACTGATGAACATTTCCTCACAATTAATAGATTAATTAATCAATAAAACTAGGTTCCTTAGGAGCAACATGTTCATAAACTTCCTAAAAATGTATTTGCCACTCGCTAATGAATTCATATCGTTTGTGCTATCATGTTATAGCAATTTCTCTTCTCAATTCCAGTGTAATTGCTAAAAGTAAATTCCGTTTGGAAGATCTCACATCCGGTTCAACCAATTAAATGAAAGGACCATCTGTCGGTCGGTCGGGATGAAAACTCATGGACAGTACAATACTCTAATTCCTATCAATACCTAATGCTCCTAATACCTAATACCTAATACTCTAAGTCCTATTAAATGAAAGGACCATCTGTTTGTCGGGATGGATAACTCATTGGAATTCAATACTTTATACCTAATACTCTAATACCTATCAAATGAAGGACCATCTGTCAGTCGGTCTGGATGGATAACTCATTGGAGGTACAATACTCTAATATCTAATACTCTAATACCTATTTGTCAGCATAAATATTTTGAAGAAGAATACAATAACAATTGAATGTTTCGTATTTGCGTGGGGCCTACGAGTAAACAATCAAAGCAATTCAGATCATGTCCTTAACAAGATCTGATGCTGGGCACAACAGGTCAGTAACATGTTGCCAAGACAAGACTCCTTTGACAGAAATTGGTGGAGATTGAAGGAGGCTTCAGTCGTACGGCTCTGGTTAAAGTATTCCGATATTGCAAGGGGTTTGATGCATCACTTTTCCAATGGTTATAAGATTCTCCCAAATGAACTGGATATTATAACCACAATGTTTGAAAAATCATTTTTTTAATCGATATGGATATTGTTTCTTTTATAAAATACCCCAAAATATATGAGTAATTCCCTGAAGATACTATGGAGTACCATAACTCGAATCATACCATAACCTGGTCGAAAACATTTATATTAGGGCAGTTGTATTTGACATCTACCCAACAGTCTTTTCAAATGTCATTCTACATCATTTTCATACGTTCATCAGCACTTTGATAATAAAAAATACCTCATCGTCGACCTCAACTATACCCTTAAGCGAGGAAATCAAGCTGTCGATTTTATGGCTTCCAAACAAATCTAGGGAAACAAGCAAAATTAAAGGGAATGGCCAGAGATTGAGGCCCAGTACACTAGAAAGGAGCGCTGGGACCTGCTGTCTTAAAGACAACAGAGCCATTTGGACCCGAGAGGCCGAAAAAGGCGTTGGATTGGGGCCCTGGTCCAGTTAGGAGAGGCGCTGAGAGAAAATGGGACCCATTAAGAAGGCTGTCGAGGAAAAAGGAAGCATTGTGTAGCGAACCGGACGACGATTTTCGAGGGAGCGGGTTGGCTGTCATTGGGACACTTGACGACCAGTTCCTTGAGGGCGGGTCATATGAGAGCGAGTCTTGAGGAGTGGGAGTAAATCATAAGAAGTTAGTCATCAAGAACGGGTCATAAGGAGTGGGTTGTATCGATCGGATCATAGGGAGCAAGTAGTTGGGAATAGGTCATATGAATCGAGTCATAAAGAACTTGTTTCTGAGAACGGATCAGAGGAATCAAGTCAGAGGAAACGGCTCAGACAAAAGGTCAAAGGGAGCAGGTGAGAGGAAATGAGTCATAAAGAGCATGTCATGGGGACGTGCTCATAACGAGCTTGTCATAGGGAGCAGGTAACTTGGAGCTGGTTGTTGAGAGCTTGTCATGGTGAGCTAGTCATGGTGAGCTAGTCATAGGGAGCTGGTCATAGGCAGGGGGCAAGAAGAGCTTATTATTGGAATTAGGTCATAGGATGGGTGTCATTGAAGTAAATAATAATGAGCGGGCAATAAGAAACTGCTCAAAAGCAACGGGTCATAACTGACCGATTATTAGAAGTGGGTCAAATGAAGGGGATCATACTGAACGGGTCATAAAGAGCATGTCATTGTGAGCGGGTAAGCAGGATCCGAGTTATGGTAATGGCTCACTTTGAGCAGGTACTGAGAGGTTAAAAGAAAGCCGATCACAGGGAGCGGGTTATGGGGGGCAGGTAAAAAGAAGCGGGTCAAACGAGGTGGGTAATTGGGAGCGGGTCATAGGAACTGCGTCATTGGGAGCGGGTCATAGGAACGGTGTCATTGGGAGCGAGTCATAGGAACGGTGTCATTGGGAGCATGTCATAGGAACGGCGTCATTAGGAGCGGGTCATAGGAACGGCGTCATTGGGAACGGCGTCATTTGGAGCAAGTCATAGGAACGGTGTCATTGGGAGCGGGTCAAAGGAACTACATCATTAGGAGCGGGTCATAGGAACGGCGTCATTGGGAACGGGCCATAGGAACGGCGTCGTTGGGAGCGAGTGGTAATTCATAAGAATCGTGGTAATTCCAGCAGGTCATGAGCCTCAGGTCAGAGGCATCGGGTAATGAGGAGCTAGTCTTAGGGAGCAGGAAATTGATAATGGGTCCTAAGAAGCGGATCATAGAGAGCAGGTCATAAGATATCGAGTACCGGGAGCGGGGCACAAAGACGCGTGCAATAGTGAACGGCTTCCATGAAGTGGGTCATAAGGAGCGTGTTATGTGGCGTGGGTCAAAGGGAACGGGTCACGGAAAGCGAATCACAGGGAGCAAGGGCGCGAGTCAACGAATGCAGGTCTAAATGGACCGGTGACTGGGAGCGAGTCATAGTAGCGGGTGATAGGGAGAGAGTCATAGTGAGCGAGTGATTTGGAGCGTATCATGAGAAGCTCGGCATAGGATGCGGGTAAAGAGGAGCGTGTTGGCCTGGGCGGGGCCTAGCGAGCGGGTCGTGAGGTCCTAAGGAACAAGTCCTTCTTATCAGGCCGTAGGGAGTGGATCAGACGAAGCAGGTCAATGGGAGTGGGTCATAGGGATCGGGTCATAAGACTCGAGTTATAAGGAGGTCACTGTCGTCTACCATGAAGGTGCAGCCCCTTTTTAAAACTCAACCACCGCGAGACTTACTTTATCACAAACACATCCCTGTCATGTTTGATGGACGGCTGACGCATCCCTGTCATGTTTGATGGACGGTTGACGCATCCCTGTCATGTTTGATGGACGGCTGACGCATCCTTGTCTTGTTTGAAGGACGGTTGACGCATCCCTGTTATGTTTGATGGACGGTTGACGCATCCCTGCCATGTTTGATGGACGGTTGACGCATCCCTGTCATGTTTGATGGACGGTTGACGCATCCCTGTCTTGTTTGATGGTCGGTTGACGCATCCATGTTATGTTTCATGGACGGTTGACGCATCCCTGTCTTGTTTGTTGGACGGTTGACGCATTCCTGTCATGTTTGATACTCGTTATGTCCTATAGACCCACCTGCTCGTTATGTCCCCTAGACCCACCTGCTCGTTATGTCCCCTAGACCCACCTGCTCGTCATGGCCCTTAGACCCACCCGCTCGTTATGTCCCCTAGACCAACCTGCTCGTTATGTCCCCTAGACTTACCTGCTCGTTATGTCCCCTAGACCCACCTGCTCGTCATGGCCCCTAGACCCACCTGCTCGTTATGTCCCCTAGACCCTCCTGCTCGTTATGTCCCCTAGACCCACCTGCTCGTTATGTCCCCTAGACCCACCTGCTCGTTATGGCCCCTAGACCCACCTGCTCGTCAGGTCCCCTAGACCCACCTGCTCGTTATGTCCCCTAGACCCACCTGCTCGTTATGTCCCCTAGACCCACCTGCTCGTCATGGCCCCTAGACCCACCT
>SDVV010030059.1:0-11724 GCA_016164225.1 Gammarus roeselii | reverse complement strand
GACGTTATTAAACTTGAGAAGGTTCAGCGTAGAGCTACCAAACTCATCCCCTCGCTGCGGAACAAATCGTACGAAGACAGGCTTCGTGAACTCAATCTTTACTCGCTAGAGAAACGTCGAGTCAGAGGCGACATGATAGAAGTGTGGAAGATTATGAAGGGTAAGGAAAACGTCGACCGAGCGAGCCTTTTCACTCTAGATACAAACGGAGTGACTAGGAACAATGTATACAAAATCGTTGGAAAACGTTTCTCACTCGACATCACGCGCAATTTCTTCACGTATAGAGTTGTCGAAGAATGGAACAAACTTCCAGCGGAGGTTGTAAACAGCAATACAATCGAAACGTTTAAGTAAGGGCTCGATAAGTTCTACATAAATCGCCGATAAATAGCTAAATCGCTCCATTTCCTGTTGTTATAAAGAAATTAGAAATGGCACATAAAGCTCTCTTAGACGTTCTACTTCAAAACTAATCTCTTGCCACCAAAAGGCAACCTAGTTTGGGCCAATAGGCCTCTTAGACGTTCTACTCCAGAACTAACACTCCTGCTGCCAAAAGGCAACCTAGTTTGGGCCAATAGGCCTGTTGTTGTCTTCCTACACTTGTAAACACTTGTAAACTATAACAACTAAGACAACTAAAACAACTAAAAAACTAAAACTACTATAACAACTAAAACAACTAAGACACCTATAACAACCGAAACACCTAAAACATTTAAACCAACTGAAACAACTGAAACAACTAAAACAACTATAACACCTATAATAACAAAAACACCTAAACAATCAAAACACCTATAACAACTATAACACCTTAAACAACTAAAACACCTATAACAACTAAAACACATAAAACAACTAAACACCTATAACACCTAGAACAACTAAAACACCTAAAAGAACTATTACAACTAAAACAACTAGAACACCTAAAACAACTATAACACCTATAACATATGGATCACATATAACACCTAAAACACCTAATCACATATAACACCTAAAACACCTATAAAAACTAAAACACCTAAAAGAACTGAAACACCTAAAACAACCAAACACCTACAACAACTAAAACACCTACAAACAACTGGATAACCTTTAAAAACTAAACACCTAAAAATAACTTGAACAACTGAAACAACCATAACAACTATAACAACTAAAACACCTAAAACAACTAGAACAACTAGAACAACTAAAACAACTTTAACAACTAAAACAACTAGAACAACTAAAACAACTAAACACACTAAAACAACTAGAACAACTAAACAACTAGAACAACTAGAACACCTAAAACAACTAAAACACCTACAACAACTATAACACCTACAACAACTATAACACCTAAAACACCTAGAACAACTTCAACACCTAAAAGAACTAAAACAACTATAACAACTACAACACCTAAGAACAACTATAACACCAACAACACATATCACACCTACAACACCCAGAACACCTATAACACCTATAACAACTTGAACACCTAGAAGAACTAAAACACATAAAACAACTAACAACTTTACCAACAAAAAAGACTAAACCAACTAAAACAATTAGAACAACTAAAACTACTAAAACAACTAAAACAACTAAGACACCTAAATCAACTAAAACCCCTAAACAACTATAACAACTAAAACAACTAAAATACTATAACACCAAAAACAACTAGAACACCTGAAACAATCAAAACACCTAAAACAACTTAAACACCTAAAACAACTACAACACCTGAAACACCTAAAACACATAGGACACCTAGAAAACCTACAAACCTAGAACACCTACAACACATAAAACACATATAACAACTAAAACACCTAAAACAACTATACACCCAAACAACTAAAACACCTAGAACAACTAAAACACCTTAAACAACTTAAACACCTAGAACATCTAGAACACCTACAACAACCGAAACACATATAACAACTAACCAACTAAAACAACATAAACAACTATAAAACTAAAACAACTACAACAAATAAAACAAATAAAACAACTTTAACAAATAAAACAACTAAAACAACTTGAACAACTTGAACAACTAAAACAACTAAACAACTAAACAACTAAAACAACTAAAACACCTTAACAAACACAAACACCTAACACCTAAAACACCTATAACACCTACAACACCTAGAAGAACTAAAACCCCATAAAACAACTAAACACTTGGAACAACTAAAACACTACAAAACAACTAAACACCTATAACAACTGGACCACCTAAAATAACTAAAACAACTGAAACAACTAAAATAACTAAAACAACTAAAACAACTAGAAAACAACTAAACAACTAGAACAACTATAACAATTAAAACACCTAAAACAACTAAACAACTATAACCACTAAAACAACTGAACAACTAAAATAACTAATACAACTAAAACAACTAAAATAACTAAATAACTTTAACAACTAAACAACTACAACAACTAAAACAACTAAAACAACTTTAACAACTAAAACAACTAAAACAACTAGAACAACTTAAACAACTAGAACAACTGAAACAACTGAAACAACTAAGAAACAACTATAACAACTAAACACCTAAAACACCTATAACACCTAAAAACAACTAAAACAACTAAAACACCTTAACAAATAAAAACACCTAAACACCTATAACACCTATATAACCTACGTCACCTAAAACAACAAAAACACCTATAACACCTAAAACAACTATAACACCTAGAACACCTATAACAACTAAAACAACTAAACAACTATAACAACTAAAACAACTAAACAATTAAAACAACTAAAACCCCTGTAACAACCAAAACACCTATAGCACCTATAACACCTATAACACCTATAACACCTAAAACACCTACAACACATAAAAACCCTATGACAACTAAAACACATAAAACAACTAAACAACTAAAACAACTAAAACAACTACAACAACTAAAACAACTAAAACATCTGAAACATTTATAACAACTAAACAACTAAAACAACTAGAACACCTTAAACAACTAAAATAACTAAAATAAATACAACAACTAAAACAACTAGAACACCTATAACAACTAAAAAAACCTACAAACAGCCAAAACACCTAAAACATCTACAACACCTAATACAACTACAACACCTGAAACACCTAAAAAAACATCTAGAACACCTACATGACCTAAAACACCTACAACACATAGAACATGTATAACAACTAAAACACCTAAAAGAGCTTGAAAACCTAAACAACTGAACACCTATAACAACTAAAACACCTTCATCAACTATAACACCTATAACAAATAAAACACCTATAACAACTAAAACAATTAGAACAACTAAAACAACTAGAACAACTAAAACAACTAAAACAATTATAACACCTATAACAACTATAACAACTAAAACAACTACAGCAACTAAACAACTACAACAACTATAATAACTAAGAAAACCAAAACAACTTGAACAACTAAAACAACTAAAACAACTAAAACAACTAAAACAACTGAAACAACTAAAACAACTAAGACAACTACAACAACTATAACAACTAAATCAACTAAAACAACTATATCAACTAAGATAACTAAAACAATTATACAATTTAAACACATAATACAACTGAAACATCTAAAACAAATAAACACATAAACAACTATAACACCTAAAGCAACTAAAACACATAAAACAACAAAAACACCTATAACAACTAAAACACCAACAACTAAAACATCTAAAACAACTAAAACAACTAAAACACCTAGAACACCTTAACACCTATAACACCTAGAACACCTAAAAAACCTAAAACACCTAAAACACCTATAACACCTAGAACACCTAAAACACCAAAACACCTACAACACCTAAAACAACTAGAACACCTGAAACAACTAGAACACATATAAACAACTGAAACACCTCTATCAACTAGAACACCTAAAACAACTAAACACCTAAAACATTTAACACACCTTAAACAAATAAAACACATAAAACAACTAAAACACCTAAACAACTATAACACCTAAAACAACTAAAACATCTATAACAACTATAACAACTAAAACACCTACACCAAATAAAACACATAAAACCCCTACAACACCTAAAACACCTACAACACATATAACACATAAAAAAACTAAACAGCAATATCACCTAAAAAACAACAAAAACACCTAAAACACCTCAACAACTATAACACCAAAAACACCTACAAAAACTACAACAACTAAAACAACTATAACAACTGAAACAACTAAAACACCTAAATCAACTAAACACCTATAACACCTAAAACAACTAAACACCTGAATCAATTAAAACAACTTAAATCAACTATACTAACCAGAACACCTAGAACACCTAAACACCTATAAAACCTATAACACCTACAACACCTATAACACATATAACACCAATAAAACCTAAACAACTAAACAACTAAAACAACTTAAACAACTATACAAACTAAAACAACTATTACACCTATAACAACTAAAACACCTTAAACAACTGAAACCCCTAAAACAACTAAACACCTATAACAACTAAAACACATACAACAACTAAAACACCTATAACAACTAAAGCACCTAAAACAACAATAACACTTAAATTAACTACAACACCTAGAGCAACTAAAACACATATAACAACTACAACACCTAAAATACATAAAACAACTATAACACTTATAACAACTAAACACCTATAACAACTAAAACAACTAAAACACCTTAAATGACTAGAACACCTTCAACAACTAAAACACCAATAACAACTATCACACCTAAAACACCTAAAACACCTTAAACAACTAAATCACCTGAAACAACTATAACACATATATCAACTAAAACACCTAAACCAACTAAAACACATAAATTAACTAAACACCTAACCAACTAAAACACCTAATACACCTAAAACACCTAAACACATACAACACCTACAACACCTAAAACACCTAGAACAACTATAACACCTTGAATAACTAAAACCCCTACAACACATAAAAAAACTAAACACCTAAAACGCCTTAAACACCTAGAACACCTAGAACACCTAAAACACCTAAAACACCTATAACACCTACAACACATATAACACATTTAACACCTAAAACACCTAAAACAATTAAAACGACTACAACACCAAGAACAACTAAAACACCTAACAACTAGAACACCTAAAACCACTATAAAACAACTAAAACAACTAAAACAACTAAACAACTTTAACAACAAAAAAAAACTAGAACAACTAAAACAACTAGAACAACTAAAACTACTAAAACAACTGAAACAACTAAGACACCTAAATCAACTAAAACACCTAAACAACTAAAACAACTAAAACAACTAAACAACTATAACACCAAAAACAACTAGAACACCTGAAACAATCAAAACACCTATAACAACTTTAACACCTAAAACAACTACAACACCTGAAACACCTAAAGCCCATAGGACACCTAGAACACCTACAAAACCTAGAACACCTACAACATATAAAACACATATAACAACTAAAACACCTATAAAACAACTTAACACCCAACAACTAAAACACCTGAAACAACTAAAACACCTAAAATAACTTAAACACCTAGAACAACTAAAACACCTACAACAACCAAAACACCTAAACAACTAAACAACTAAAACAACATTAACAACTATAAAAACTAAAACAACTACAACAAATAAAACAACTAAAACAACTTTAACAACTAAATTAACTAAAACAACTTTAACAACTAAAACAACTAAACAACTAAAACAACTAAAACAACTAAAACACCTCAACAAACACAAACACCTAACACCTAAAACACTTATAACACCTACAACACCTAGAAGAACTAAAACACCAAAAACAACTAAACACTTTGAAAAACTAAAACACTACAAAACAACTGAACACCTATAACAACTAAACGACCTAAAATAACTAAAACAACTGGAACAACTAAAGCAACTGAAACAACTAAAACAACTAGAAAACAACTACACAACTAGAACAACTATAACAATTAAAACACCTAAAACAACTAAAACAACTATAACAACTAAACAACTGAACAACTAAAATTACTATTACAACTAAAACAACTAAAATAACTGAAACAACTTTAACAACTAAACAACTACATCAACTAAAACAACTAAAACAATTTAACAACTAAAACAACTAAAACAGCTAAAACAACTATAACAACTAAAACAACTGAAACAACTGAAACAACTAAAAACAACTAAACAACTAAATACCTATAACACCTATAACACCTACAAACAACTAAAACAACTAAAACACCTTAACAAATAAAAAGACCTAAACACCTATAACACCAATATAACCTACGACACCTAAATCAACTAAAACACATATAACACCTAAAACAACTATAACACCAAGAACACCTTTAACAACTAAAACAACTAGAACAACTAAAACAACTAAAACAACTATACAACTAAAACAACTATAACACCTAAAACAACCAAAACACCTATATCACCTAAAACACCTATAATACCTAAAACAGCTACAACACATAAAAACCCTATGACAACTAAAACAACTAAACAACTAAAACAACTATAACAACTACAACAACTCAAACAACTAAAACATCTGAAACAACTATAACAACTAAACAACTGAAACAACTAAAACAACTAGACCACCTTAAGCAACTAAAATAACTAAAATAACTACAACAACTATAACAACTAGAACACCTATAACAACTAAAAAACCTATAACAACCGAAACACCTACAACATCTACAACACCTAAAACAACTACAACATCTGAAACATATAAAAAAAACACATAGGACACCTACATAACCTAAAACACCTACAACACATGGAACATATATAACAACTAAAACACCTAACAGAGCTTGAACACCTAAACAACTGAACACCTAAAACAACTAAAACACCTACATCAACTATAACACCTATAACAACTAAACACCTATAACAACTAAAACAACTAAAACAACTAAAACAACTAAAACAACTTAAACAACTGAAACAATTATAACACCTAGAACAACTAAAACAACTAAAACAACTACAGCAACTAAACAACTACAACAACTATAATAACTAAGAAAACTAAAACAACTTGACCAACTAAAACAACTGAAACAACTAAAACAACTGAAACAACTGAAACCACTACGACAACTACAACAACTATAATAACTAAATCAACTAAAACAACTATAACAACTATGACAACTAAAACAATTATACAATGTAAACACACAAAACAACTGAAACACCTAAAACAACTAAACACCTATACAACAATAACACCTAAAACAACTTAACACATAAAACGACTAAAACACCTATAACAACTAAAACACCAACAACTAAAACATCTAAAACAACTAAAACAACTAAAACACCTACAACACCTTAAGACCTATAACACCTTGAACACCTGAAACACCTTAAACACCTAAAACACCTAGAACACCTAAACACCTACAACACCTAAAACACCTAAAACATTTAACACACCTCAAACAACTAAAACACATAAAACAACTAAAACACCTAAACAACTAAAACACCAAAACAACTATAACACCTAAAACAACTAAAACATCTATAACAACTATAACAACTAAAACACCTACACCAAATAAAGCACATAGAACACCTAAACCCCTAAAACACATACAACACATATAACACATAAAAACCATAAACAGCAATAACACCTAAAACAACTAAAACACCTAGAACACCTCAAACAACTATAACACCAAAAACACCTATAACAACAAAAACAACTAAAACAACTATAACAACTGGAACAACTAAAACACCTAAATCAACTAAACACCTATAACACCTAAAACAACTAAACACCTGAATCAATTAAAACAACTAGAACACCTATACTAACTAGAACACCTAAAACACCTAAAACACCTGTAACACCTAAAACACCTATAACACCTAAAACACATTTAACACCTATAACACCTATAGCCACTATAACAACTAAAAAAAACATAACAACCAAATCAACTAGAACAACTAAAACTACTAAACCAACTAAAGCAACTAAGACACCTTTATTAACTGAAACACCTAAAACAACTAAACCAACTGAACCAACAATACTAACTAAAACAACTACAACAACTAAAACAACTATAACAAGTATAGCAACCAAAACACCTAAACAATCAAAACACATAAACCAACTAAAACACCTGAAACAACTACAACACCTAAAACAACTAAAACCCCTAGAACAACTGGGACACCTAAAACCCCTAAAAAACAACTAAAACACCTAAACAACTATAACAACTAAAACAACTGGAATACCTAAAACAACTATAACACCTAAAACACATAAAACACATATAACACCTAAAACACCTAAAACACCTAAACACCTATAACACCTAAAACACCCATAACAACATAAACACCTAAAAGAACTAAAACACCTGAACAACTAAACACCTACAACAACTCAAAACATAAAAAACAACTAAAACACCTATAACAACTAACACCTAACATGTCTAAAACAACTGCAGCAACTATAACAACTAAAACAACAAAAAACACTTACAACAACTACAACAACTAGAACAACTAAAACAACTTTAACAACTAAAACAACTAGAACAACTAAATCAACTATAACAACTAAAACAACTTAAACAACTAAAACACCTAAAATAACTAAACAACTGGAACAACTAAAACAACTAAAACAACTGAATCAACTAGAAAACAACTAAAACAACTAGAACAACTAAAACAATTAGAACACATAAAACAACTAAAACAACGTAAACAACTAAACAACTTAAACAAGTAATACAACTAAAACAACTAAAACAGTTAAAACAACTTTAACAACTAAAACAACTACAACAACTAAAACAACTAAAACAACATCAACAACTAAAACAACTAAACAACTAGAACAACTAGAACAACTAAAACAACTAAAACAACTATAACAACTAAAACAACTAAAACAACTATAACAACTAAAACAACTAAAACTTCTAGAACAACTATAACAACTAAAATAACTATAACAACTAGAACAACTAAAACTACTAAAAAAACTAAAACAACTAAACCAACTGCAACAACTAAAACAACTAAACAACTAAAATAACTATAACACCTAAAACAACAAAAACACCTAAACCATCAAAACACCTAGAACAACTAAAATACCTTAAACAACTACAACACCTGTAACAACTATAACACCTAAAACAACTAATCACCTAAAACACCTAGAACAACTAAAACACCTACAAGAACTGAAACAGATGAAACAACCAAACACCTACAACAACTAAAACACCTACAAAACAACTAGAACACCTTTAACAACTAAACACCTAAAACACCTAGAACAACTACAACATCTAAAACAACTAAAACAACTATAACAACTACAACACCTAAAAACAACTATAACACCTACAACACATAAAACACATACAACACCTATAACACCTGTAACACCTATAAATCCCTATCACAACTTAAACACCTAGAAGAACTAAAGCACCTAAAACAACTAAACACCTAAAACAACTACAACACATAAAAAAACAACTAAACACCTATAACAACTAAAACACCTAAACAACTATATTACCTAAAACATCTAGAACAACTAAAACAACTAAAACAACTAAAACCATTAGAAAACAACTAAAACAACTAGAACAACTCAAACAATTGAAACACCTAAAACAACTGAAACAACTAAACTACTAAAACACCTAATACAACTAAACTATAAAACAACTGAAACAACTTTAACAACCAAAACCACTACAACAACTATAACAACTATAACAACTTTAACAACTAAAACAACTAGAACAACTAAAACAACTAAACAACTAAAACAACTAAAACAACTGAAACAACTGAAACAACTATAAACAACTAATTAAATAAAACACCTATAACACCTATAATACCTAAAAACAACTAAAACCACTATAACACCTTAACCAACATAAACACATAAACACCTATAACACCTATAACACATATAACACCTACAATACCTAAAACAACTAAACACCTACAACACCTGAAACAACTATAGCACCTAGAACACCTATAACAACTAAAACAACTAGAACAACTAAAACAACTATAACAACTATAACAACTAAACAACTAAACAACTAAAACAGCTAAAACACCTAAAACCACCAAAACATTTAAAACACCTATAACACCTATAACACCTTAAACACCTACAAAAAATAAAAACCCTATGCCAACTATAACACCTAAAACAACTTCGACAACTAAAACAATTAAAACAACTATAACAACTAAAACAACTAGAACAACTAAAACAACTAAAACAACTAAAACAACTAAACAACTAAAACACATAAAACAACTGAAACAACTAAAATAACTAGAACACATAAAACAACTATAACAAATAAAACATTTAAAACACTAAAACAACTAAAAAAACTTTAACAGCAAAACAACTAAAAGAACTAAAATAACTAGAACAACTACAACTACTAAAATAACTAAACAACTAAGACACCTGAATCAACTATAACACCTATAACAACTGAACCAACTAAAACAACTAAAACAACTAAAACAACTACAACAACTATAACACCTAGAACACCTAAAACACCTAGAACAATCAGAACACATAAAACAACTAAAACACCTCAAACAACTACAACACCTAAAACAACTAAAACACCTTAACAACTAGAGCACCTAAAACACCTATAACAACTAAAACACCTAGAACAACTAAACAAATAAAACAACTAGAACACTTACAACAACCATAAAACATAAAACACATATAACACATAAAAACACCTATAACACCTAAATGACCTATAACACCTAGAACACCTTTAACAACTAAAACACCTAAAATAATTAAAACAACTGAAACAACTATAAGAACCAAAACAACTACAACACCTAAAACAACTACAACACCTAAAACAACTATAAAAACTAAAACATCTAAAACAACCTTAACAACTCAACAACTAGAACAACTAAACAACCAAAACAGCTAAAACAACTAGAACAACTAAAACAACTAAAAAAACTATAACATCTAAACAACTAAAACACCTAAAACAACTAAAATACCTATAACACCTAAAACAAATGAAACACCTATAACAACTAAAACAACTAGAACAACTAGAACACCTAAAACAACTATAACACCTACAACACATAAAACACCTATAACACCTAAAACACCTAAAACACCTAAAACACCTAAAACACCTATCTCAACTTAAACATCTAGAAGAACTAAAACACATACGACAACTAAACACATAAAACAATTAAAACGCCTATAAAAACTAAAACACCTATAACAACTATAACACCTATAATAACTAAAACAACTGGAACAACTGGAACAACTAAAACACCTAAAATAACTAAAACAACTGGAACAACTGGAACAACTTAAACAACTAAAACAATTAAAACGACTAAAACAACTTTAACAACTAAAACAACTTCAACAAATAAATCAACTAAAAACAACTTAAACAACTAAAACAACTAAAACAGCTAGAACAACTAAAACAACTAAACAACTAAAACAACTAAAACAACCGAAACAACAATAAACAACTAAATCAACTAAAACACCTA
>SDVV010030058.1:0-11725 GCA_016164225.1 Gammarus roeselii | reverse complement strand
ATCAGAGCAGCCACTCACCGCCACTCGCCGCCCAACGCCTCATCAGAGCAGCCACTCACCGCCCTCCGCCTCTTCAAACCAGTCACTCACTGCTCTCCGGCTCATCAGAGCAGTCACTCACCGCCCTCCACCTCATCATAGCAGCCACTCATCGCCCTCCTCCTCATCAGACCATCCACTCACCGCCCTCTGCCTCATCAGAGCAGCCCCTCACCACCCTCCGCCTCATCAGACCAGCCACCCACAGCCCTCCGCCTCATCAGCGCAGCTACTCACCACCCTCCGCCTCATCAGAGCAGCCACCCACCGCCCTCCGCCTCATCAAAGTAGCCACTCACCCCCCTCGCCTCATCAGAGCAGCTACTAACCGCCCTCCGCCTCATCAGAGAAGCCACTCACCGCCCTCCGCCTCATCAGAGCAGCCACTCACCGCCCTCCGCCTCATCAGAGCAGCCACTCACCGCCTCATCAAAGTAGCCGCTCACCGCCCTCCGTCGCATCCGACTAGCCACTCACCGCCATCCGCCTCATCAGAGCAGCCCCTCACCGCCTCATCAAAGTAGTCACTCACCGCCCTCCTCCTCATCAGACCAGCTACTCACCACCCTCCGCCTCATCGGACCAGCCACTCCCCTCCTTCCGCCTCATCAGAGCAGCCACTCACCGCCCTCCGCCTCATCAAAGTAACCATTCACCGCTCTCCGTCTCATCAGAGCAGCCACTCACCGCCCACCGCCTCATCAAAGTAGACACTCACCACCCTCCGCCTCATCATACCAGCCACTCACCACCCTCCGTCTCATCATAGTAGTCACTCACCGCCCTCCGCCTCATCAGAGTAGCCACTCACCCCACTCCGTATTATCAGAGCAGTTACTAACCCCCCCTTCCTCTTCATCAGAGCAGTCACTCACCGCCCTCCGCCTCATCAGACCAGCCCCTCACCGCCCTTCGCCTGATCAGAGCAGCCACTCACCGCCCACCGCTTCATCAAAGTAGACACCCACCACCCTCCGTCTCATCATACCAGCCACTCACCGCCCACCGATTCATCAAAGCAGCCACTCACCGACCTCCGCCTCATCAGAGCAGCCACTCACAGACTCATCAAAGTAGCCAACTCACCACCCTCCGCCTAATCAGACCATCCACTCACCGCCCTCCGCCTCATCAGAGCAGCCACTCATCGCACTCTCCCACATCAGAGCAGTCACCCTCCGCCCTCCGCCTCATCAGAACCGCCACTCACCACACTCTCCCTCATCAGAACCGCCACTCACCACACTCTCCCTCATCATAGCCGCCACTCACCGCTTTCTAGCTCATCAGAGTCGCCACTCGCCACACACTGTCTCATCTGAGAGGCCACTAACGGCACTTTTTCTCATCAGAGCCGTCTTTGCACTTCTTCGTTCCGTCGCACTTTTCCCTCACAGGAAGGCAGACTTTGTTGGCGCATTTGAAGCCTCCTTCACATTCTGTGGCGGGGTGTTCACACAGGTTAGTTATGCCACGTGATTACGTGTCATAACTAACCTTATTGAACACCCCGCAACAGAATGTGAAGGAGGCTTCAAATACGCTAACAAAGTCTGCCTTTCTGTGAGAGAAAATTGCGACGGAACGAAGCAGTATGAAGACGGCTCTGATGAGGACAAGTGCCGTAAGTGGCCTCGTTTAAAGGCACACTAGTGTAATGGAAGGATCCTATTGACTGATGGTCTGGAAGCATGCGCTGATCTTATAATAGGTATAGTATTTTTGCCCGTAAGACTGAAGTCTTAAAAGCGTAAACTGATAAAAGGTTACGTAAAGTAATTTTGATCGTAAAATTTCTAATAACGAACCTGGAAGACTTTCAAGAAATCCTAAACTCATTCACAAATTTTTGTCGGTATGAGTAATTCCTGATAATAGAAAACCCATTGCTAACAACTTAATAACTTTGACGCATATGTTACGCGTAGGGCCAACTAATTCTCCTCATATTAAGTTTAAAAGTTGTACATGTATATTCCAATTTGATGTGTACATTCAAAAGAAAAAATAATTACTTTGTTTGTTTGTTAGAGGGCCCCAAATCCCCATTCCATATTATTGCCCCTCTCTCAAGCGCCATGTGTATCATCACTCACTTGTTTCAAACACAAATTGAACTATTTCACGTCTTTTTTATCCTATGAGAGGGAAAATGCTTGCCTTCTGTAGCGTAGATTTTCATTAGGAAAGGAGTTAGAATTTTGATGAAGGAGAAGGAGATAGAATTTTGATGAAGGACCAAAGTGAAGACGAAGTTAAAGTATCCCAATAACTAAGGACATGCTACTTGCCCTTCTTAAGGGTCACTTGATAACCTCCTTCCGTCACTATCAATGTGCCCAGTGGGTTCGACGTGTGCAGGTTTTCCACAGCTGACCGAAGCTCCTCCGTCAGCGGTGTCTTCCTCTGGTGGGTTACTCTGCACGTTAATGCCACGTGGGTAGCGCCTCTCCCTCTTTGGCAGAAAAGGGGGGTTATGGAGGGTTACTCAGGATACCCACTTCACGTGAATACAATTCGCCCTTCTGAGGTAGAAGAGGATTGGTTACAGTGAGTCACTCTGCATGATAACTCCGCGTTAGTGAAGTCCTCCTTTACGAGGTGGAAAAGGTATACGGTGGGTTAGTCAGCACACTAACTTCACGGGACTACAGTCCTCCTAGACCAGGTGGGAAAGGTATACGGTGGGTTAGTCAGCACACTAACTTCACGGGACTACAGTCCTCCTAGACCAGGTGGGAAAGGATAGCTAATGGTGGGTTAGTCAGCAAACTAACTTCACGGGAGTAGAGTCCTCCTAGACCAGGTGGGAAAAGATAACTTATGGTGGGTTAGTCTGCACACTAACTTCACGGGAGTAGAGTCCTCCTAGACCAGGTGGGGAATGATAGCTTATGGTGGGTTAGTCTGCACACTAACTCCACGGGAGTAGAGTCCTCCTAGACCAGGTGGGAAAGGATAGCTTATGGTGGGTTAGTCAGCACACTAACTCCACGGGAGTAAAGTCCTCCTAGACCAGGTGGGAAAGGATAGCTCATGGTGGGTTAGTCAGCCCACTAACTCCACGGGAGTAGAGTCCTCCTAGACCAGGTGGGAAAGGATAGCTCATGGTGGGTTAGTCAGCCCACTAACTCCACGGGAGTAGAGTCCTCCTAGACCAGGTGGGAAAGGATAGCTTATGGTGGGTTAGTCTACACTTTATTTCACGTGAGGTGAGTCCTCGTCCCTGTGGTGGAAATCAATCAAAACTCAGGGTTGATAAAATAACAAACCCAAGCCAATGGGTTTGTCATTTAATATGTACAGTAGCGAGCAAATATTCGTTTATGGTTAGTCTGTAACCGGAAAAAACAATTCGGCTTTCTCCACGTGGAATTTAACTTCATATAAAAATTTCTTATGATACTATGAGTGGACAAAGCTTCTTAGTGGGTAATATTGATCAAATTTTTGATGAATTCAAATATAGATCGGGAAATGGACATTGAAGATTTCTCTTAGTTTTGAATCATAAACGGATTTTCTTTCGCAACTGTACCTATCCTACTTGGCAGCTTAGCCAAGTACATATGCGAACATTCGTCGATAAATGCAGACTACGTGCTTTCTATTACATATTTTCTCAGAACAGAATCATGCCTTGTTTGAATTTATGAAAAATCCGAAATGTGCTAATTATTTAGGTCATCAGGCTACATATCTGGCATCACGCAATACAACTCATAGAATTTTGTGCGATCCAGATAAGCTACAGACCCTAACACCACTTCACTATCGAAACAGCTAAGTTTTATGTAAATAATCTAAAAAGTGCAAAAGAAGCGTGACTTTGGTGAAGCAGCTTATACATAGTCAAGTTGGCATTGAAATAATCCACGTTTGGAGGTGACCGTCTAAACCACATTTGTCGTGTCCTACATGCATGCTTTTGATGTAAGCATGGCCTCGTCCTTTACACATGTAAGCATGTGTAAGCAATGTCCTACCCCGTGTGCACGTGTAAGCAATGTAAGCATGGCCTCGTCCTTTACACATGTAAGCATGTGTAAGCAATGTC
Organism: Gammarus roeselii; assembly: GCA_016164225.1. Taxonomy (NCBI): domain Eukaryota; kingdom Metazoa; phylum Arthropoda; class Malacostraca; order Amphipoda; family Gammaridae; genus Gammarus; species Gammarus roeselii. The sequence continues at coordinate 7,629 of SDVV010030058.1, read as the reverse complement.
CTACCCCATGTGCACGTGTAAGCAATGTAAGCATGGCCTCGTCTTTTAGACAGCCTCTAGCATGTACCGTTCAAAGAATTTTTGATTTAGCATGTTAAGTTGACAAGGGTACATATTTTATTCAAACTGATAATTCCTCTTTTTCAACAAATCGAAATAACGGGAATTTTTCGTGTATAGAATACTTATGTGAAGTTGTAAAGTTACAATTTAATGCAAATTTGTTTGAACTCATACATTATTTTGATCTTGACAATAGGAAAAACTTAATGTCAATATTGGAACACAGAACAAACCCTCCAGTTGTGTCCTTCGTCTCCATTTGTATCATGTGGTCACTCTTAAGTTGCACCAGGGATAATTGGGTCAACAAAGCTATGCCTGCTTCCCTTGTGATTGAACTACTCAAGTTGTAATCACATGAGCATGAGTGACAGTCACGAGATCGAGGATAAATGGTATAACACCGTCATTTCTCATTTGAACATTCGATCCATCTAATTTGGTATCAGAAGTAGGAAGTAATTAGTCCTGTTTAGTGCACACCAATCTTCGAATTCTGGAAGTATTTTTAATATGAAGTAGTAGTGAGGTTCCTTGAGTTACACAATCTTTGAATTCTGGAAGTATTTTTCATATGTAGTAGGAGTGAGTTTCCTTGAGTTACTCAATCTTTTAATTCTGGAAGTATTTTTAATATGAAGTATGAGTGAGGTTCCTTGAGTTACTCAATCTTTGAATTCTGGAAGTATTTTTAATATGAAGTATGAGTGAGGTTCCTTGAGTTACACAATCTTTGAATTCTGGAAGTATTTTTAATATGAAGTAGGAGTGAGTTTCCTTGAGTTACTCAATCTTTTAATTCTGGAAGTATTTTTAATATGAAGTATGAGTGAGGTTCCTTGAGTTACACAATCTTTGAATTCTGGAAGTATTTTTAATATGAAGTAGGAGTGAGTTTCCTTGAGTTACTCAATCTTTTAATTCTGGAAGTATTTTTAATATGAAGTAGGAGTGAGTTTCCTTGAGTTACTCAATCTTTGAATTCTGGAAGTATTTTTAATATGAAGTAGGAGTGAGTTTCCTTGAGTTACTCAATCTTTTAATTCTGGAAGTATTTTTAATATGAAGTATGAGTGAGGTTCCTTGAGTTACTCAATCTTTTAATTCTGGAAGTATTTTTCATATGTAGTAGGAGTGAGTTTCCTTGAGTTACTCCAGGACTGAAATACGGAAACCAACACTTCAGTCAATACAAAGCCTGCAAAACCTCACTAACAGGATCTGGTAAAATTTACTACGCGTCCATTAAGAGATTCCCAGCCTATAGCTGGCTTGTTGTCAAATAAGATGTCAGGAGGCCAAGAAAGGACCTGGCACTTATGATGCACCTGAAATAAGACAGTGAAAGCTGTTGCGCCCTGCTCCGGACACTGGTCTCTGAGCTCACTCTTGGTTGAATCGTTGTTGAACTCTGGACCCAGAGTGAATTGACGGGTTCCTTGTCATGTCATTTTTCTCTTAGATACTAAAGTTTAGTGTGCGTGCGAATAAATAACAAATAATGTAAGGACAATCATACCATCGGCCACTCCTTTGTTGAAAAATGCACTTTGGCCCCCTATTTGTACCTCTATCTTCAGTGAATGTATAGTTACGAACCTATCTACATGACCTCACTTACCGGATCTTTAGAAGAGTAACAATCGCCTTGCCGACCACGGGCTCTAGAGCTGCTGCCAGAGGCGTCTCGACAGCTTTCTGCATCTTGGCAAACGCTGCGGACCCATTGTCACTAAATGCGGGATCGAAGGCCTGCTCGACGTTCAGCTTCACCATGAACGTATCTGGGGACAATACGGGGGTGTCAATAATAGATTTTCGCTGTTCCCTTGGTTTGCAGAAGCAATCCACTATTCTCTCATCCGCATTATATTAATGCGATTGACAGGACGGCACGCCTCTGTAGGGCTAAGGGAAGAAGTTGGGTAACGTTATAGAAAACACATGCCTACGCTTTTCTAAGAAAAATGTAGCTCGTAATTCCTCTTAGTTACATAACAATTTAGGAATAGTCGGGACTTGAAATGGTCGACTTCCACCATCGTCGTCTATCCCTCGAGGGCCACGCGAGGGATAGATGACAATGGTATCATCTCTTACCTAACAGAATGACTAACATAAAACAGTGTAGAAATCATGTCCCAGGTGAACAATAAGGAGCATTCAGATAGAAACACCAGGCCTAGTCCCCCAGGAATGGACGAGGCCATCGGCAGGGCGCACCTCACACTCCTCTCATACACTTACACTCAAACAAACATAGGTCTTTCGCGCTGAAGGTATAAGGGCCCGACAGTGAAACTGGTTTACCCCTGCTGCGTCATAGTGCCCTTCCTCTCCCACCCACCAACGACCATCCCGTTTCTCCACGCGACGCCAAGGATGTGAAAACACATCAGGGCAGCATTAAAACTCATTCATTCTTCGCTCGTGCCTATCTGTTATACTCTGTTTCCACCTCAATACTTATGTCTCTCCTCCATAACGCCTGCTTCACGACATCTATCCTCCCAAACTTCGGTCTACCTCTTGGCCTATGTCCACTCACCGAAACCTTCATCACCATATCTCTCATCGCACATTCTCACCATGGGTCAGACTATCTACACTGCCCTCTAACCTCTTCATCATCCGCGTTCAAATTCGGATAACGTAGTTACTGATTCTGTATCTGCGTCACTCCAGCCACGCTTCTAAAAAAAATCCTCTCTAAATCATTCAACTTTTTTTGCTCTTCTGCTCTCACTCCCCAAGTCTCAGCTCTCACCCCCTAAGTCTCAGCTCTCACCCCTCAAGTCTCAGTTTCGTAAAGAACAGTTGGACAGTTCCCCCCCCAAAAAACGACTACAATGTATATGCGATTCGACATTCATGTCAATATTTTAGATTAGCAAACATTTCAAAAAATGTGCAGAAAATACCGTGACTGAAGCGTCCATGTTTCTAAAAATTAGAAACATCACATAGGCAACAAGTTTCTAGACCAGCAGACACTTAATTGCTCGTAGCTGTTATAAAGTTTATAAAACATAAGGAAGTTCTAATATTCAACGGTTGCAGGAGATTCGAAATTTTACGGTTTAATTCAAACTTGTCAGAAACAAGTTTTGTTAGTTAGATTTGAATAACAAGATACTCGTAACAAAATCCTGTCATATATGCATTTACACACACTAGTGTTTGACAACCCTTGAGGATCTCTAGGAATCCTTCACATGTTCTATATAAATTGCAATTGCGACAAAATAATAGAATCAACTTGATCGTTTTCTCTTCGCCGTCTAACATGCCAATGTTCCTGCCCCAGTGAAGCAAAATGAAAATCTAAGGTAAGACTTCTCCGCTTGGGAGACTTTAATGTTGCGGTAAGAAGAGTATAATTCCGTTACTGTTCCTCCTGTGGACGTAAAGCATCCGAAAAACGGACCCCTCAAGGTACACCCGAAAGACGGACCCCTCAAGGTACACCCGAAAGACGGACCCCTCAAGGTACACTTGAAAGACGGACCCCTCAAGGTACACCCGAAAGACGGACCCCTCAAGGTACACCCGAAAGACGGACCCCTCAAGGTACACCCGAAAGACGGACCCCTCAAGGTACACTCGAAAGACGGACCCCTCAAGGTACACTCGAAAGACGGACCCCTCAAGGTACACTTGAAAGACGGACCCCTCAAGGTACATCTGAAAGATGGACTCATAAAGGTACACCCGAAAGACGGACCCCTCAAGTTACACCCAAAAAACGGACCCTTCAAGGTATATCCTACAGATTTTTTCTGCATGCGTCAATGACCATCTACTTCTTACTAAAGACTTTAATGACCATCGGGATCACTAGTTGGAATGGGGCTGGGGAGTAGCCAGGAGGCTTGGCGGTGGAGGTGGCCGCCCCTTTCTCTCGTAAGGCGAGGTATAATTATGGAAGTGCTGCTTAGATAAAATCTAAAAACTATGATTTCGTACATACATATTAGAAGAACTATCTCATTTTACTGTTCCCTCTTACTCCCCGTGCAAGAACCTGATGCCCAGGCATCTTTTAACTGTTTCCTCTTACTCCCCGTGCAGGAACCTGAACCCCAGGCTTCCTTTAACTGTTCCCTCTTGCTCCCTATGCAGGAATTACCTGATCCCCAGGCTTCATTTAACTGTCCCCTCCTACTCTCCGTGCAGGAACCTAATCCCCAGGCTTCCTTTAACTGTTCCCTCTTACTCCCTGTGGAGGAACCTGATGTCCAGGCTTCCTTTAACTGTTTTCTTTTACTCCCCGTGCAGGAGCCTGATGCCCAGGCTTCCTTTAATTGTTCCCTCTTCCTCCCTGTGCAGGAACCTGATCCCCAGGCTTTCTCTAACTGTTCCCTTTTACTTCACGTGCAGGAACCTGATCCCCAGGCTTCATTTAACTGTTCCTTCTTACTCCCCGTGCAGAAACCTGATTTCCAGGCTTCCTTTAACTGTTCTCTCTTACTCTCCATGCAGGAACCTGATCCCCAGGCTTAATTTAACTGTTCCCTCCTACTCCCCGTGCAGGACCTGAACCCCAAGCTTCTTTTAACTGTTCCCTCCTACTCCCTGTGCAGGAACTTGACCCCCAGACTTCTTTTAACTGTTCCCTCATACTCCCTATGCAGGAACCTGATCCCCAGGTTTCCTTTAACTGTTCACTCTTACTCCAAGTGCAGGAACCTGATTCCTAGGCTTCCTTTAACTTTTCCTTCTTACTCACCGCGCAAGAACCTGATCCCAGGCTTCCTTTAACTGTTCCCTTTTACTCCCCGTGCAGGAACCTGATCCCCAGGCTTCATTTTACTGTTCCTTCTTACTCCCCGTGCAGGAACCTGATCCCCAGGCTTCATTTTACTGTTCCCTCTTCCTCCCCGTGCAGGAAACTGGTCCCCAGGCTTCCTTTAACTGTTCCTTCTTGCTCCCCGTACAGGAACCTGAACCCCAGGCTTCCTTTAACTGTTTCCTCTTTTTCCCCGGGCAAGAACCTGATCCCCAGGCTTCCTTTAACTGTTCCCTCGTACTCCCCGTGCAAGAACCTGATGCCCAAGCATCTCTTAACTGTTCCCTCTTACTCCCCGTGCAGGAACCTGAACCCCAGGCTTCCTTTAACTGTTTCCTCTTGCTCCCCATGCAGGAATTACCTGATCCCCAGGCTTCATTTAACTGTCCCCTCCTACTCCCCGTGCAGGAACCTAATCCCCAGGCTTCCTTTAACTGTTCCCTCTTACTCCCTGTGGAGGAACCTGGTGTCCAGGCTTCCTTTAACTGTTCCCTGTTATTCCCCGTGCAGGAGCCTGATGCCCAGGCTTCCTTTAACTGTCCCCTCTTACTCCCCGTGCAGGAACCTGATCCTTAGGCTTCCTTTAACTGTTCCCTCCTACTCCCGTGCAGAAACCTGATCCCCAGTTGTTCCCTATTGGTCCCCGTACAGGAACCTGAACCCCAGACGCCCTTTAACTGTCCCTTTATTTTCTCAGTGTGGGAACCTGATTCCAGGCTTCTTTTATCTGTTCCCTCCTACTCCCCGTGCAGGAACCTGATCCCAGGCTTCCCCTAACTTTTTTTTCTTAATCCCCGTGCAGAAACCTGATTCCAAGGCTTCCTTTAACTGTTATTTCTTACTCCCGTGCTGGAACCTGATTTCAGGCTTCTTTTATCTGTTCCTTCCTACTCCCCGTGCAGGAGCCTGATCCCAGGCTTCCCCCAACTGTTCCCCTTTAATCCCCGTGCAGGAACCTGATTCCCAGCTTCCTTTAACTGTTCCCTGTTATTCCCCGTGCAGGAACTTGATCCCCCGGCTTTCACTGAAGACGTTACTCACGATTGGGTACATCCCCCGGGGCGGTCTGGCGCCGTGGGCGCGACAAAGTGCGAGCGCCATCTTCCGAGAACCACTGAGAAGAAAAAAAACATCAATAAAAGATAACATGTTCAGTTTATAGTACTTATTAGTTGCAGAGGCGTCCAGTAGGAAGTCTGATTGGAAAAAAAATAGTTGCAGCTTCTGTACCCTCACGGAGTGTTAGTGAACGCTCCTCCCTGTTTTCTGGGGGAATCTTAACTACAAGGGTATATTTTCCCCTAGCAACAGCTGGTCCTGTCTCAGGGACGTTCGTAGTATTGCGGGAATTAATGTTAGGTACTGTGCACGGGGTAGGACGTACTATGCACGGGATAGGACGTACTGTGTGCGGGGTAGGTCGTACTTCCACGGGGTAGGACGTACTGTGCACGGGGTAGGACGTACTGTGCACGGGGTAGGACGTACGGTACACGGGGTAGGACGTACTGTGCACGGGGTAGGACGTACAGTGCACGGGGTTGTACGTACTGTGCACGGGGTAGGACGTACTGCGCACGGCGCTGGACATACTGTGCACGGGGTAGGACGTACTGTGCACCTGGTAGGGCGTAATCGTGCATTGATTCGTCAGTTTCGTGCAAAAAGTTGTTAGGTCCGAGCAAGTAGTTGAAAGGAATCATTTATGAATTCGTCAGTTTTGTGCGAAAAGTTGTTGGGTCCGGGCAAGTAGTTAGAAGAAATCATTCATGAATTCGTCAGTTTCATGCAAAAAGTTGTTAGGTCCGGGCAAGTAGTTGGAAGAAATCATTCATGAATTCGTCAGTTTTGTGCGAAAAGTTGTTGGGTCCGGGCAAGTAGTTGGAAGAAATCATTCATGAATTCGTCAGTTTCGTGCAAAAAGTTGTTAGGTCCGGGCTAGTAGTTTGAAGAAACATTGCATTGGTGTGCGAGTTCGAAAAACTCCATTATTTAGCACTCCCGATCGTGACTCTTGAGGAATTCATCTCGAAAAGATTCAACCTTCCCATTCCAGCCCCGTAGAGTCAAACATTTTTTCCAGGGAATGCAGGGCCAACCATTGACCGGCACTGGAGGATAAAGAAAGACATTCGAGGTTCATTTTACCACAGCGGCGGCTCTGCGGATAAGCGAATCTCATTAATATTTTCGAAGGAAGAACAAAATGAGGTAAACGATAACACAAATACTGATGCCAATAACACAGATGCTGATGCCATTAGCACAGATACGGATGCGAATAACACAGATACTGATGCCAATAACACAGATGCTGATGCCAATAGCACAGATACTGATGCGAATAACACAGATACTGATGCCAATAACACAGATACTGATGCCAATAACACAGATACTGATGCCAATTGCACAGATACTGATGCCAATACCACAGATACTGATGCCAAAACACAGATACTGATGCCAATAACACAGATACTGATGCTAATAACACAGATACTGATGCCAATAACACATATACTGATGCCAATAGCACAGATACTGATGCCAATAACACAGATACTGATGCCAATAACACAGATACTCATGCCAATAACACAGATACTGATGCCACCAGGCCACCGGACCTATCATTTCAGGGTGCACTGGGCAGATCATTCTCACACCTCGTCAGCAATGCTTTGACTTAGAATTGAATTGAATGCAATGCGTGGTCTCGGAATTGAAACCAACGACTTCAAGACGTTTCAGTAACGTGTTTGGGACATATACAT
>SDVV010030057.1:0-11725 GCA_016164225.1 Gammarus roeselii | reverse complement strand
AGTCAACACAGGTCAAGTGATGCCCAGACATGGAGCAATAGATCATTGACAACCTTACTAGTCAACACAGATCAAATGATGCCCAGATATGGAGCAATAGAGCATTGACAACTTTACTAGTCAACACAGGTCAAGTAAGACCCAGACTTAGAGCAAAACAGCATTGACAACTTTATCAGTCAAAACTGGTCAAGTGATGCCCAGACATGGAGCAATAGAGCATTGAAAACCTTACTAGTCATTACAGGTCAAGTGATGCCCAGACATGGAGCAATAGAGCATTGACGATCTTTCTAGTCAACACAGGTCAAGTGATGCCCAGATATATGGAGCAATAGAGCATTGGCAACCTTTCGAGTCAACACAAGTCAAGCGATGCCCAGACATGAAGCAATAGGGCATTGACAACCTTACCAGTCAACACAGGTCAAGTGATGCCCGCACATGGAGCAATAGAGCATTGACAACCTTAATAGTCGACACAGGACAAGGGATTCCCGAACATTGAGCAATAGAGCATTGACATTCGTACTAGTCAACACAGGTCAAGTGATGCCCAGACATGGAGTAATAGAGCATTGAACACCTTACTAGTCAACACAAGTCAAGTGATGCCCAGACATGAAGCAATGGAGTATTGAAAACCTTATTAGCTAATACAGGTCAAGTGAGGCCCAGACATGGAGCAATGGAGCATTGACAACCTTAATAGACAAAATAGGTCAAGTTATGCCCAGACACGGAACAATAGAACATTGACAACCTTACTAGTCAACACAGGTCATGTGATGCCCAAACATTGAGCAATAGAGCATTGATAACCTTACTAGTCAACACAGGTCAAGTGATGCCCAGACATGGAGCAATAGAGCATTGACAACCTTACTAGACAACACAGGTCAAGTGATGCCCAGATATATGGAGCAATAAAGCATTGACAACCTTACTAGACAACACAGGTCAAGTGATGCTTAAACATGGAGCAATAGAGCATTGAAAACCTTACTAGTCAACTCAGGTCAAGTGATGCCCAGACATGGAGCAATAGAGCATTGACAGCCTTACTAGTCAACACAGATCAAATGATACCCAGACAGGGAGCAATAGAGCATTGACAACCTTACTAGTCAACACAGGTCACGTAAGACCCAGACATGGAATAATAGATGCATCGACGACTTTATTATTCAACACAAGTCAAGTGATGTCCAGACATGGATCAATAGAGCATTGACAACCTTACTAGTCAACACAGGTCTAGTTATGCCCAGACATGGAACAATAGAGCATTAACAACCTTACTAGTCAAAACAGGTCAAGTGATGCCCAGACATGGAGCAATAGAGCATTGACAACCTTACTAGTCATCACAGGACAAGTGATGCCCAGACACGGAGCAATAGAGTATTGTCGAACTTACTAGTCAACACAGGTCCATTGATGTCCAGACATGGAGCAATAGAGCATTGACAACCTAACTAGACAACACATGCCAAATGATTCCCAGACATGGAACAATGGAACATTGACAACCTTACTAGTCAACACAGGTCAAGAGATGCCCACACATGAAGCAATAGAGCATTAACAACCTTGAAAGTCAACACAGGTCATGTGATGCCCAGACATGGAGCAATAGAGCATTGACAACCTTACTAGTCATCAAAGGACATGTGATGCCCAGACATGGAGCAATAGAGCATTGAAAACCTTACTAGTCAACACAGGTCAAGTGATGCCCAGACATGGAGCAATAGAGCATTAACAATCCTTCTAATCAACACAGGTCAAGTGATGCCCAGATATATGGAGCAATAGAGCATTGACAACCTTACTAGTCAACACAGGTCAAGCAATGCTTAAATATGGAGCAATAGAGCATTGAAAACCTTACTAGTCAACACAGGTCAAGTGACGCCCAGACATGAAGCAAACGAGCATTGACAACCTTTCTAGTCAATACAAGTCAAGTGATTCCCAGACATGGAGCAATAGATCATTGACAACCTTACTAGTCAACAATGATCAAATGATACCCAGACATGGAGCAATAAAGCATTGACTACCTTACTAGTCAACACGGGTCAAGTAAGACCCAGACATGGAGCAATAGAGCATTGACAACTTTATAAGTCAACACTGGTCAAGTGATGCCCATACATGGAGCAATAGCGCATTGACAACCTTGCTAGTCAACACAAGTCAAGTGATGCTCAGACATGAAGCAATAAAGCACTGGCAACCCTTCTGGTCAACAAAGGTAAAGTAATACCAGAAATGGAGCAATAGAGCATTGACAACCTTACTAGTCATCACAGGACAAGTGATGCCCTGATATGAAGCAATAGAGCATTGAAAACCTTACCAGTCAACACAGGTCAAGTGATGCCCAGACATGGAGCAATAGAACATTGACAACCTTACTAGTCAACACAGGTCAAGCGATGCCCATACATGGAGCAATAGAGCATTGACAACCTTACCAGTCAACACAGGTCAAGTGATGCCCACACATGGAGCAATAGAGCGTTGACTACCTTAATAGTCGACACAGGCCAAGGGATTCCCGAACTTTGAGCAATAGAACATTGACATTCGTACTAGTCAAAACAGGTCAAGTGATGCCCAGACATGGAGCAATAGAGCATTGACAACCTTACCAGTCAACACAAGTCAAGTGATGCCCAGACATGAAGCAATGGAGTATTGACAACCTCAATAGCTAATACAGGTCAAATGAGGCCCATACTGGAGCAATGGAGCATTGACAACCTTGATAGACAACACAGGTCAAGTTATGCCCAGACACGGAACAATAGAGCATTGACAACCTTACTAGTCAACACAGATCAAATGATACCCAGACATGGAGCAATAGAGTATTGACAACCTTACTAGTCAACACAGGTCAAGTAAGACCCAGACATGGAATAATAGAGCATTGACGATTTTACTATTCAACACAGTTCAAGTGATTCCCAGACATGGAACAATAGAACATTGACAACCTTACTAGTCAACACTGGTCAAGTGATGCCCAGACATGGAGCAATAGAGCATTGACAACCTTACTAGTCAACACAGGTCAAGTGATGCCCAGATATATGGAGCAATAAAGCATTGACAACCTTACTAGTCAACACAGGCCATATGATGCCCAGACAAGGAGCAATAGAGCTTTGACAACCTTTCTAGTCAACACAAGTCAAGTAATGCCCAGAAATGGAGCAATAGAGCATTGACAACCTTACTAGTCATCAAAAGACAAGTGATGCCTAGACATGGAGCAATAAAGCATTGAAAACCTTACTAGTCAACACAGGTCAAGTGATGCAGAGACTTTAAGCATAAGAACTTTAACAACCTTTCTAGTCAACACAGGTCAAGTGATGCCCAGACATGGAGCAATAGAGCATTGACAACCTTACTAGTGAACACAGGTCGCGTGATGCCCAGACATGGAACAATAGAACATTGACAACCTTAGTAGTCAACACAGGTCAAGTGATCCCCAGACATGGAGCAATAGAGCATTGACAACCTTACTAGTCAACACAAGTCAAGTGATGCCCAGACATGGAGCAATAAAGCACTGGCAACCCTACTGGTCGACACAAGTCAAGTAATACCAGAAATGGAGCAATAGAGCATTGACAACCTTACTAGTCATCAAAGGACAAGTGATGCCCAGACATGGATCATTACAGCATTGAAAACCTTACCAGTCAACATAGGTCAAGTGATGCCCACACATGGAGCAATAGAGCATTGACAACCTCACTAGTCAACACAGGTCAAATGATGCCCAGATATATGGAGCAATAGAGCATTGTCAACCTTACTAGTCAACACAGGTCAAATGATGCTTGAACATGGAGCAATAGAGCATTGAAAACCTTACTAGTCAACACAGGTCAAGTGAAGCTTGAACATGGAGCAATAGAGCATTAAAAACCTTACTAGACAACACAGGTCAAGCGATGCCCAGACATGGAGCAATAGAACATTGACAACCCCACTAGTCAACATCTGTCAAGTGATGCCCAGACATGGAGCAATAGAGCATGATAACCTTACTAGTCAACACAGGGCAAGTGATGCTTAAACATGGAGCAATAGAGCATTGAAAACCTTACTAGTCAACACAGTTCAAGTGATGCCCAGACATGGAGCAATAGATCATTGACAACCTTACTAGTCAACACAAATCAAATGATACCCAGACATGGAGCAATAGAGCATTGACAACCTTACTAGTCAACACAGGTCAAGTAAGACCCAGACATGGAATGATAGAGCATTGACGATTTTACTATCCAACACAAGTCAAGTGATGCCCAGAAATGGATCAATAGAGCATTAAAAACCTTACTAGTCAACGCAGGTCTAGTTATGCCCAGACATGGAGCAATAGAGCATTAACAACCTTACTAGTCAATACAGGTCAAGTGATGCCCAGACATGGAGCAATAGAGCATTGACAATCCCACTAGTCAACACAGAACAAGTGATGCCAGACACGGAGCAATAGAGTATATGCGACCTTACTAGTCAACACAGGTCAAGTGATGTCCAGACTTGAAGCAATAGAGCATTGACAACCCAACTAGTCAACACAGGTCAAGTGATTCCCAGACATGGAACAATAGAACATTGACAACCTTACTTTGTCAACACAGGTCAAGTAATGCCCACACATGGAGCAATGGAGCATTGACAACTTTGCCAGTCAACACAGGTCATGTGATGCCCAGACATGGAGCAATAGAGCATTGACATCCCTACTAGTCAACATAGATCAAGTGATTCCCAGACATGGAGCAACAGAGCATTGACAACCTTACTAGTCAACATAGGTCAAGTGATGCCCAGACATGGAGCAATAGAGCATGACACCCTCACTAGTCAACACAGGTCAAGTGATGCCCAGACATCGAGCAATAGAGCATTGACAACCTTACGAGTCAAAACAGGTCAAGTGATGCCCAGACATGGATCAATAGAGCATTGACAACCTTACTAGTTAACACAGGCCATATGATGCCCAGACATGGAGCAATAGAGCTTTGACAACTTTACTAGTCAACACAAGTCAAGTGATGCCCAGAAAATGGAGCAATAGAGCATTGACAACCTTACTAGTCATCAAAGGACAAGTGGTGCCCAGACATGGAGCAATAGAGCATTGAAAACCTTTCTAGTCAACACAGGTCAAGTGATGCCCAGACATGGAGCAATAGAGCATTGACAATCTTCTTAGTCAACACAGGTCAAGTGATGCCCAGATATATGGAGCAACAGAGCATTGATAACCTTACTAGTCAACACAGGTCAAGTGATGCTTAAACATGGAGCAATAGAGCATTGAAAACCTTACTAGTCAACACAGGTCAAGTGATGCCCAGACATGGAGCAATTGAGCATTGACAACCTTTCGAGTCAACACAAGTCAAGTGATGCCCAGACATGGAGCAATAGATCATTGACAACCTTACTAGTCAACACTGATCAAATGATACCCAGACATGAAGCAATAGAGCATTGACAACCTTACTAGTCAACACAGGTCAAGTAAGACCCAGACATGGAGCAAGAGAGCATTGACAACTTTATCAGTCAACACTGGTCAAGTGATGCCCATGCAAGGAGCAATAGAGCATTGAAAACCTTACTAGTCAACACAGGTCAAGTGATGCCCTGACATGGAGCAATAGAGCATTGACAACCTAACTAGTCAACACAGGTCAAGTGATGCCCAGGCATGGAACAATAGAACATTGACAACCTAACTAGTCAACACAGGTCGAGTGAGTGATGTCCAGATATGGAACAATAGAACATTGACAACCTTACTAGTCAAAACAGGTCAAGTGATGCCCAGACATGGAGCACTAGAGCATTGACAACCTTGCTAGTCAACACAGGTCAAGTGATATTCAGACATGGAGCAATAGAGCATTGACAACCTAACTAGTCAACACAGGTCAAGTGATGCCCAGACATGGAACAATAGAACATTGACAGCCTTACCAGTCAACACAGGTCAAGTGATGCCCAGACATGGAGCAATGGAGCATTGACAACCTTGCCAGTCAACATGGGTCATGTGATGCCCAGACATGGAGCAACAGAGCATTGACAGCCTTACTAGTCAACATAGGTCAAGTGATGCCCAGACATGGAGCTATAGAGCATGACAACCTTACTAGTCAACACAAGTCAAGTAAGACCCAGACATGGAGCAAGAGAGCATTGACAACTTTATCAGTCAACACTGGTCACGTGATGCCCATGCAAGGAGCAATAGAGCATTGAAAACCTTACTAGTCAACACAGGTCAAGTGATGCCCAGACATGGAGCAATAGAGCATTGACAACCTAACTAGTCAACACAGGTCAAGTGACGCCCAGACATGGAGCAGTAGAACATTGACAACCTAACTAGTCAACACAGGTCGAGTGAGTGATGCCCAGATATGGACCACTAAAACATTGACAACCTTACTAGTCAAAACAGGTCAAGTGATGCCCAGACATGGAGCACTAGAGCATTGACAACCTTGCTAGTCAACACAGGTCATGTGATGCCTAGACATGGAGCAATAAAGCATTGACAGCCCTACTAGTCAATACAGGTGAAGTGATGCCCAGACATGGAGCAACATGGCATTGCATCCATACTAGTCAACATAGGCCAAGGGATGGCCAGACATGGAGCAATAAAGCATGACAACCTTACTAGTCAACACAGGTCAAGTGTTTTCAGACATAGAGCAATAGAGCATTGACAACCTTACTAGTCAACACAGGTCAAGTGATGCCCAGACATGGATCAATAGAGCATTGAGAACCTTACTAGTCAACACAGGTATGTGATGCCCAGACATGGAGCAATAGAGCATTGATAACATCACTAGTCAACACAAGTCAGGTGATCCCAGACATGGAGCAATAGAGCATTGACAACCACTAGTCAACACAGGCAAGTGATACCAGGACATGAAGCAATAGGGCATTGACAGCCTTACTAGTCAACACAGGTCAAGTGATGCCCAGACATGGAGCAATTGAGCATTGACAACCTTACTAGTCAACACAGGTCATGTGATGCCCAAAAATTGAGCAATAGAGCTTTGACCACCTTACTAGTCAACACAAGTCAAGTGATGCCCAGAAATGGAGCAATAGAGCATTGACAACCTCACTAGTCAACACAAGTCAGGTGATGCCCAGACATGGAGCAATAGAGCATTGACAACCACTAGTCAACACAGGCAAGTGATACCCAGACATTGTGCAATAGGGCATTGACAGCCTTACTCGTCAACACAGGTCAAGTGATGCCCAGACATGGAGGAATAGAGCATTGACAACCTTACTAGTCAACACAGGTCAAGTGATGCTCACACATGGGGTAATAGAACATTGACAACCTCACTAGTCAACATAGGTCAAGTGATGCCCAGACATGGAGCAATAGAGCATTGACAACCTTACTAGTCAACACAGGTCATGTGATGCCCAAACATTGAGCAATAGAGCTATGACAACCTTACTAGTCAACACAAGTCAAGTGATGCCCATACATGGAGCAATAGAGCATTGACAACCTTACTAGTCAACACAGGTCAAGTCATGCCCAGACACGGAGCAATAGAGCATTGTCAACCTTACTAGTCAACACAGGTCAAGTGATGTCCAGACATGGAGCAATAGAGCATTGACAACCTAACTAGTCAACACATGTCAGGTGATGCCCAGACATGGAACAATAGATCATTGACAGCCTTACCAGTCAACACAGGTCAAGTGATGCACAGACATGGAGCAATAGAGCATTGGCAACCTTGCCAGTCAACACGGGTCATGTGATGCCCAGACATGGAGCAACAGAGCATTGACAGCCTTACTAGTCAACATAGGTCAAGTGATGCCCAGACATGGAGCTATAGAGCATGACAACTTTACTAGTCAACACAAGTCAAGTGATGCCCATACATAGAGCAATAGAGCATTGATAACCTTACTAGTCAACACAGGTCAAGTGATGCCCAGACATGGATCAATAGAGCATTGACAACCTTACTAATCAACACAGGCCATGTGATGCCCAGACATGGAGCTATGGAGCATTGACAACCTTACTAGTCAACACAGGTCAAATGATACCCAGACATGGAGCAATAGAGCATTGACCACCTTACTTGTCAACACAGGTCAAGTGAGACCCAGACATGGAACAATAGAGCATTGACATTTATACTAGTCAACGCAAGTCAAGTGATGCCCAGACATGGATCAATAGAGCTTTTTTTTTTGTTAAAAAATCATTTTGTTTCCATCGTCTAGCAATGGGTTTTCAATGCTCAGGTGTAATACATCCAACTTAGTTTTCATATGCGCTATTTGAATTAGCGAAACGAGAGATAAAGTGAATTTGTGACAGCACGTCTGTCGGCGGCCGGTTTGTAGCTACTTCGTGTTTTAAAATATGATTCACAATATATGTTATTGAAAATCTCATAAAAAACACATGTGCATGGGATTGATAAATCCAAAATGAATACATCGCAGCTCATCTCTAGTGTGCTGCTGGCTCGCCTTCATGGAACTGAATGGAATTCACAATATTCCATCATACATGTTCACATACAAATACACATTCAAATGTGCACACACCTACCTACATATATGGATGACAATAAGTTTAATACGCATTCATATGTGCACACACCTGCCTACATATATGGAACACAATCAGTTTAATACACATTCATATGTGCACACACCTACCTACTTATATGGATGATAATTAGTATAATACACATTCCTATGTGCTCCCACCTACCTACATATATGGATGAACAATCAGTATAGTAAACATTCATATGTGCACACACTGAACGACATGTATGGATGACAATCAGGATAATACACATTAGTATGTGCTCACACATACCTACATATATGGATGACAATTAGTATAATTATTAAATTATTATCAAATCCTTTACATCAATCATCTGGCAATGGGTTTTCAATTTAAAATAGTAAACATAAAACTTTATTGCCGTGAACCCTATTTGAGTTAACGTGAACGAAAATTCAATTTGAAATTCGCCGCTGGTTCTGATTTCATGCGACAGATTATAAATTATGATATTTAAATCAATGATCGACAGTCAACATCTTATTTGAGGTAAGAATCAGGAATGCCTGGCACGAAATACTTGGGGTGGGGCGATCACGAAATACATGGGATTGAGAAAATTACGAAATACATAGGATTGGGAAAACCGCCAACACATGAAGCTAAGAAATTCTGAGAACATGGGGTTGTGAAATCGAAATGCGCTAACATATTGTAAAGATGGGGTAAGATATGAATACAAAAGGGTTGAATAGGTGACATAAATTGTACATAAAATATATACATAGCACTGGATATACATATTTCATGACAAAATGCGTTAACATATTGTAAAGATGGGTATAAAACATTGTATGAAATAATGGAATGGTGAATAGACCACGTGAGTTATTCATAAAATATATACATAGGACTGAATTATATACACTCCATGATCGCAAGGAAATGATTCAATGATTGACAATAAGAATATTTCGATACTGGAGTACAGAAACCGAAACTAATATACTTCTGGTATAGAAGATGAAGCACAATATTAGCTTATGTGACAATGATTGTATCTTCAAAAATGGTGCGGTAAATAGTAGATATGATTCAATAAAATATACTCTCGTCGAGTTGGCCTCTGTCAAAGCTGGGAGCTACCTATCGTTTGACAACCTTACTAGTCAACACAAGTCAAGTGAAGCCCAGACATGGAGCAATAGAGCATTGACAACCTCACTAGTCAACACAGGTCAAGTGATTCCCAGACACGGAGCAATGGAGCATTGACAACCTTACTAGTCAACACAGGTCAAGTGATGTTCAGACATGTAGCAATAGAGCATTGACAATCTATATAGTCAACACAAGTCAAGTGATGCCCAGACATGGAACGATAGAACATTGACAACCTTACTAGTCAACACAGGTCAAGTGATGCCCAGACATGGAGCAATAGAGCATTGACAACCTTACTAGTCAACATAGGTCAAGTGATGCCCAGACATGGAGCAATAGGTTATTGACAACCTTACTAGTCGACACAGGTAAAGTGATACCCAGACATGGAGGAATAGAGCATTGACAACCTTACTAGTCAACACAGGTCAAGTGTTGCCCAGACATGGAGCAATAGAGCATTGACAACCTTACTAGTCAACACAGGTCAAGTGATGCCCAGACATGGAACAATTGAGCCTTGACAACCTTACTAGTCAATACAGATCAAGTGATGCCCAGACATGGAGCAATAGAGCATTGACAACCACACTATTCAACACAGGTCAAGTGATGCCCAGACACGGAGCAATATAGCGTTGAGAACCTTACGAGTCAACACAGGTCAAGTGATGCCCAGACATGGAGCAATGGAGCATTGACAACCTTACTAGTCAACACAGGTTAAGTGATGCCCAGACATGGAGCAATAGAACATTGACAACCTTACTAGTCAACACAGGTTAAGTGATGCCCAGACTTGAAGCAATGGAGCATTGACAACCTTACTAGTCAACACAGGTCAAGTGATGCCCAGACATGGAGCAATAGAGCATTGATAACCTTACTAGTCAACACAGGTTAAGTGAAGCCCAGACATGGAGCAATGGAGCATTGACAACCTTACTAGTCAACACAGGTCAAGTGATGCCCAGACATGGAGCAATAGAGCATTGACAACCTTACTAGTCAACACAGGTTAAGTGATGCCCAGACATGGAGCAATAGAGCATTGACAACCTTACTAGTCAACACAGGTTAAGTGATGCCCAGACATGGAGCAATAGAGCTGTGGGAAACATTTCTCATACCCTGCCAACTAAGACATTCCACTGTTAACCCATGTGTATATGTGTTTCGATAGTGGAGGAGGCTTGGTGTCGTGCTTGGTTTCCTGGGGTTTGCCGGGGAGGGTAACACATCGCCCCCCCCTTTCTTCACCCCCGGTTCTTTGAAGCGCGGGAAACCGGCCTCCTTTCTCTCGAGGCACTTCTAGACTTGTAAACAATTGAGAATGAAGTAATGCAAATAAGTATCGATTAAAGGAGAAAGAAGTAACGCAAATAAGTATCGAAATATATGTTGAAGATAATGCGGTTATTATGGTAAGGTAGCTAGATATAATCTTTCGATTGGAAGCGTTAAACCATTTGGTCGGGACCGGGTAAGCCTATCAACGCCACCGTTAGATGGCGTTGTATGCCGAAATGTTGGCTCCCCAAGCTTTGGATGGGCTTGTTTGCTTTCGAACTGTGTTGATACCGGACGTGTCAGGCGGTTAGCCGACCAAGTGGATAATCCATCCACAAGAGGAGATAAGTTATATTTAAGACCAATGACCAGTCAGTGTTAGGGACGTAGAGATTCACAGTAGACTAACCAAATGTTAGGTAGGGATTTTCTTTGTAGTTATTTCTAGTAATTATAGCTACGCCACAGACGTGCCCCTTTGTAACAGACTCCAAGATAAATATGGCGTCGTTCGTCAAAATCTAAAGGTAAATTAAATTAAAGTAAACCTACAAATGACCTCAAATATCACCAGTCTGGATTTTGGGTTTAATGACATTAAGATTTATAAATCTATGTATG
>SDVV010030056.1:0-11725 GCA_016164225.1 Gammarus roeselii | reverse complement strand
TACCCTACAACATGTATATTTTATTCAATTTAAAGAGACGTCACCGGGTGGTGGTTGTTATTTATTTCGATGTCGAACTGCGTCATGCACTAAATTACCGATCGCTGTAAATCTCTTGGTGGTTTTAGTGTAACATGATCAGTCACGCATTATCTTGTCATTCGTATTCCCATTCTTGAAATGATTTCTTATAATGTTGAGTAGGGTGGCCACTTCTGTTATTAGGATCGAAATACAACGGTAGCTAAGTGTAAAAAGTAGATTATATTAGATCATATTAAGGAAACAGAACAAGAACAAGTTTTCATGTTGAGTGCTTTCTTGAAAAACGAGTAGGGGATAGTCAACGAAGCCTTAGAAATTCAAGTACACATACAGAAAAATGAGGTTTAAGGATAGGAATGAGCGGTGTAGCCCTCAGAAGTATCACCAGTCCCTACTCTACTGCCTACCACTCCAGTTCTACCCGGGACATTCGAACCCCAGAGAAAGAAACGTTTGAGTATCATATTGACAATTATATGTGATTACATAGGATTGGGGTGAAGAGGAATATTTAGGTTTCTGTCGGTGGCACCTCAGACTGTCGAAAAGTGACGGGCTCGCCCACACGTTCTATGGGCGTGACAATAGGCATGCCTTCCCCTAGAAGGCGCGCCTATTTGCTTGTTAGAAAAGGTTGGGGGTCGTAGGGCCCTCAACTAGGTGCTGAGTCAATTTCAAAAGAAGCATATAAATTCTGGAATTTTAAATATGTTTGCAAAATCTTCAAAAGACCCATACCTGTTTCCTTGGGAGTGGTTTCCTCCAAGTGTTCTGAAGAACCAGTCTTCTGTGCACTTGTTTTTCCTTAAAGAGCTTGCGTCAAGAAAGGGGAAACACCTGAAAGACCTACCGTTGCTTCGAATAGAGTTGTTCTAGGCAGCTCTACAGGCTGGATCATAATAGACATACGAGTTATGAATACCCGGAAATAAGCCCGAGACCTTCGTAGAGCACCATGCCCAGATGTCTGAGCAACGGATTCCTTACAGGTGCTCAGAAGAATGAGTTTTCTGTGCAATTTGGCTCTTTGAAGAGCATTTTGCATTGTCGAGGTGTGACGTCAGAGACACAACTCCTTAGATCAGAGTTGCAGTGAGCAGCTACAGAGTTGTAATCAAATGTAACGTACAGAAACATCGTTATTTTTACAGTAAGTAACACAGAATTTAATTGGAAGAAAGGCACATAATATTTCAATTTCGAAGATAACAACACAAAGAGTATCATAGTGTCGACAATAGGCTTAGGGCAACTCTAATTGAGAATGAGGCCTCTGCCTAATTGGGTATTCTATGCCTCCCAACCTCTGGGTCAAGGCAATTGGTATGACCTCGAGGAACGGTACGAGTCCTTTGAGCGTAAGAGATACTCTTTGATGGCAGAGCCTGAAACCTAACTTTCTCTTCCCATCCTCTACTTTCCCCGAACCTATAATCGTCTAACTGACACTTGATCGTAAGGTTTTCGGGGTTGAAGAAACGCCATGGGTAGTTTACAAGTGAAGGAAGACAACAACAGGTCTATTGGCCCAAACTAGGTTGCCTTTTGTTAGCAAGAGGATTAGTCCTGAAGTAGAACGTGTAAGATGGCTTCATGTGCCATTTCTGTTCTTAAAACACCACGAAGTGGAACGGTTCGGCTATTTATCGGCGATTTATGTAGAACTTATCGAGCCGAGACTAAAACGTTTCGATTGTTTTGCTGTTTCCCGCCTCCGCTGGAAGTTTTTTCTATTCTTCGACAACTCTATACGCGGAGAAATTGCACGTGATGTCGAGTGAGAATCGTTCCACAACGATTTTGTATCCATTGTTCCTAGTCACTCCGTTCGTATCTAGAGTAAAAAGGCTCAATCGGTCGACGTTTTCCTTACGCTTCATAATCTTTCACACCTCGATCATGTCGCCTCTGTTGTTTCTCTAGCGAATAAAGATTGAGTTCACGTAGCCTGTCTTCGTACGATTTATTTTGCAGCAAAGGGATGAGTTTTGTAGCCCCCACGCTGAACCTTTTCTTAGTAATAACGTTTTCTCTAAGATATGAAGACCAGAATTGAACGGAATACTCGAGATGTGGTCTAACAAATGCATTGTATAACCTGAGCATACTGTCTGGGTTTTTGTACGAGATAGTGCGGGATATCATACATAGCATTTTGTTGCCTTTCTTGGCAGCATCGTTACATTAATTATCAGACTCAAATTTGATGACTCATTGCAAAGAGTTTTTCTCTCATTGCTTGCTACTTTTTCAGTCGTTCCTTATGACGCCACCTAAATCTTTTTCTTCGATGACAGGAATGAGTTTCCTTCCGGACATGGAGTATTCGAGTTGGAGGTTATGAGGACTTATGTGCATAACTTTACATTTGTCTACATTAAATTTCATTTGCCACTTCTACGCCCAATCAACAATTTTGTACAAGTCTAGTTTGATCTGCTGACACTCCAATTCAGTTTGCACTTTTCCTCCTATCTTAGAATCGTCAACAAACTTGCTAATGTTTGAGAGTAGCTATCGAGATCGTTAATGAATATTATGAAGATAATTGGACCTAACGCGGATCCATGAGACACGCTGCTTGTAACATTACCCCAGGGGGAGGAAGCTCTGTTAAGTACAACTCGCTGCCGTCTGTCCGTAAGCCAGCATTTTATCCTGTTGTTAGGCTCGTCTCGAGTACCGATGCTGTGCAATTTACAAACTAGGCGCTTGAGTGCGACTTTATCAAAAGGCTTTTGAAAGTCAAGGTGAATGATATCGATTGGAGATTTTGTGTCGGGGAGCTCAATTAAAGCCATGCTGACAGTCGCCAATCAGTTTGTTTGATTCTAAGAATTCTGTAATTTTATCCGTTATCAAACTTTCTATCAATTTGTTAATGACTGAAGTGACACTAATTGGACGGTAATTTCCGGGACACTTTTTATTCCCTTTTTTAGAAATTGGGGTAACATCGGCCTCTTTCCAGTTAGAGGGGCAGGTGCCATTTGTGAGAGACTTGGTGAAAATGTTTAATAAATGTTCGGCGAGTTCTTTTCTAGTCTCTTTAGAATTTTGGGATAGACTTGGTCTGGTCCTGGATATTTTGTGACATTCAATTTATCTATATAATCAATAACTTAGGCGGGGGAAAAGTTCACTGTGGTGAGGGCTTCAATTCATTTTGCCGCTATGATATCCTCAGGATCATGAATATCCTGATTATCTAACGTAAATACAGAACAAAAGTTTTCATTAAGTAGAACACTCATTTTGGCGTTGTTCGTTTCTAGCTCACCAACATCGTTCTCAAAGGGCCAATTACAGATTTTGATTTTTTTTGCTCGAACTAAAGCTAAAAAATTGTTTCGGATTAGTCTTGGCATTGGTGGCATTTTCATTATAATAATATTTTTTCTTACGTTTCCGGACTCTCTTTAGATTTTTTCTGCTGGTGTTGTATTCATTTTTTGACACGTTGGCGTGAGGGTGTCTCTGTTTAATCGAGTGCTTGGCTTTCTTTCGTGACAGAAGGTGCTGCAATTTTCCTTTTCAGTACTTAGGCTGATTGACTGCTGTTAGCCTGCTTTTGCGCAGAATATGCTCATATTCAATATTTTTAAGTGCAGTCAAGAAGTTGTTAAGTGATTGATTAACATCTTGTCCAAGGATTATATTTGCTGACGTCATTCACTCTCTTAAGCCATCAAAGTTAGCTAATATAAAGTTAGGAACTTTTTCGCTGTTTGTTGACGTTTTCAACTCGAGCTCTATCAAAAAACGGATACAGTTATGGTCGCTAGTTCCGAGTGGTTCACCCACTTCGACGTACGTGACATGCGAGTCGCTTGCTATAAATATGAGGTCAAGAATATTGCTACCTTTTGTAGGCGTCTTCACCATATGGATCATGAACTTATCGTCTGCAAAGTCAATCAGACGTTGGCCGGTTGCAGTGTTTTCGTCTGATTCTCAATCAATGTCAGGGATATTGAAGTCTCCAAGCACAATACTGTGTTGTGTTGTGACGACATCGACGTGGGTGTTGAAAAGATTGATATCATTTTCAGCCTTGCTTTGTGGGGACGATAGAAAAGAGTGATTTGACATTTTATATGTTTACCGACTACTTGGATTGATACTATGTCGTGTCTGCTATTTGGAATAGTGACTTCTAATATTTGCAGAGTGTTTTTCACGATAAAAAAGCACTCGTCCGCCCTCTCGGCCCTGTCTATCTTTGTGAAATAGTGAGCAACCGGGGAGAGTAAATTCACCTAAATAATGCTTGCTGATCAATTTCATCCACGATTCCGTGATTGCTATTATGCCGATACTTCCACTCTTTGCAAGGGTACCTAATTCTTCTATTTTGTCTGGGAGACTTCTAGTGTTCACATAGTAACATTTAAGAGTACCGTTAGTCACATTAACTGCATTTTTTTACTTTTACTGCTTCTACTTTTAGGTCTTGTGTCGAAGCTAGTACTTGCGTCTTCGCCTACACGGGTTGTACTAGCGGAGCAGCGACTACTGCCTCTAACTTGGACTGGATTGATGACAGGAATTTCTTTGCTAGTATCTGCGGTGATGTTTTGTTGGGTTCTCGTATTTGTTGTGTATCTAGTGTTGAAACCAGCGAAGGTCGTTGGGTCATTTCGTCGAACACTGCTGGTGGAGTTGTGGGTATGATATTGAGTACATTTTTGACTTGTTTTCGGTGACAAGACCAGCGCCGATGTTTTTTAATGATGTTTTCGATGGTATCAAGTCCATACGTGTTTATGCGAGCCTTGTTGATGATTCTATTAAAGTTATAGTACTTTGGGTCAATCATCGTTTCCCAATGATCAGAGAATGCGATTTTCTGTGCTTTGCATCTTGCTTAACTTGTATCTGCTTTGGTTCGGATAAGACATGATGACAGTGAAATGGATGTACGCGTGTGAATCTTTGATATTGTTTAGCATGGTTCCATACCTTTTCCATGTCGATTCGATTTGCGACACGTTCTTAGCTCCGACTTGTAGTATGATTCGTTTAGAAGAATTCATATTTTTTATCTATTATGCCTTCGAACTCGTCGATTTTAAAATCTGTTTTGTCGAGAATTTTCAGTTGAATTCTCCCTTCTCGCTGACTTGATTTGAAGGAGGTGACATTGTAATCACCTGTTATAATAATTTCCTCAGTATTCTGATAGTCCATTTCATCGGGCAATACATCAAATTGGTTACGTGTGTTGGGTCGGTTGTGGTGAGATTGTGGCCCAACGTGTGTTGCATTGACACAGCGTGGCTGACTCCTGTTTACTACAGTGGTGTAGGGTGCCTCCCGATCATGGACTGAATTTCTGTCGCTTTGATGCGTTCGTTTGCCTCTTCGTCTAGAGCTGTAAACTTCTTGGCCAGTTCGGAGTCTAGGTGCACTGAAGTTTTTTAACTTGATTTTGGGTGGCCTCAGCAGTTTCTTTGACTGCTGCTAATTCGCTGCTTATCAGATCTTTGAATCCATTAAATTATTTCAGCACGTTTTCTAATTTTGATTCAACAGCTAGCAATCTGGTATCCGTGTTGACTGTCTCGGTTTTGGATGAACCTTTGGAGGCATGACTGATTTGTGCTTTCAGTTGTTTGTTATCCTCTGTCAGTTGACAAAATTTACAGCACGCTGTCTTGCATTCCCCATTTGAGGGACTTTTGAGCAAGTATCTGGCAGAGCTAGGAGAACTATCGCAGAACATTAGTTCGGAGGCGTACGATTGGTGGCAAATGCCACATTCTTGATTAACATGAACCATTATGGACTGGTACGACACAGACAATATCACACTGCTGGCGGTCACCAGCAACAACCGTGAAGTAACCGAAAGAAAATATCGATGTGTATATAAATGACAGCCTTGTTTTGACTGAATAGAGGGCATTAGCTGGGAAAATTTACAAAAATATGACCTATATTTGAGAGCACTCTAATAACGCTAATAAGCTCATAAAATAATATAAAAAGTTGCGAATATTTTTTAAATACTTACAAGCAATCTTCAAAGACATGAATATAAGCTAATCGACCAGTAAAAAAGCAACTAAGGAAACTAACCTATCAATACATAAGAAGAATACGGAAAGAAACAATCTATTGAGCTTCTGTGCACAAGATTTATATGAGAGCC
The DNA here is from genome assembly GCA_016164225.1 of Gammarus roeselii. NCBI lineage: Eukaryota > Metazoa > Arthropoda > Malacostraca > Amphipoda > Gammaridae > Gammarus > Gammarus roeselii. The sequence continues at coordinate 5,526 of SDVV010030056.1, read as the reverse complement.
AAGCCTCCCATCCCCGGTCTTCCCCGCACTGGCAATGGCCTCGGATGTTCCCCATTCTGCTAATGGGGACAGCAAACAGTCCCTTTCCATCCATCAGCCCGTGATGGGGTCTCATCACCTGATCCCCGGGAACGGAGAGATGAGGGGGCTGCTGTAGGTGGGGGTGTGAGGCGTCTTGGATAACAGGTGTCCAAGAACATCATGCACAACAAAATACAGTTGTAAGAGGAAGGGGGGTAGGTGAGGGGTGACGGGGTGAGGCGCCTTCGATAAAAGGTGTCCCAGAGCATCGTGCACAACTATACAGTGGTAAGAGGAGGGACTAGGTGAGAGTGTGTGGCGCCTTGGATATCACGTGTCCCAGAGCATCGTGCACAACTATACAGTGGGTAGGAGGAGGGGTGTAGGTGGGGGTGTGAGTCGCCTTGGATAACACGTGTCTCAGAGCATCATGTACAACTATACAGTCGTAAGAGATGGGGGCTGCTGTGGTGGGGGTGTGAGGCGCCTTGGATATCATGTGCCACAGAGCATCGTGCCCAACTATACAGTGGTAAGAGGAGGGGTGTAGGTGGGGGTGTGAGTCGCCTTGGATAACACGTGTCTCAGAGCATCATGTACAACTATACAGTCGTAAGAGGTGGGGGCTGCTGTGGTGGGGGTGTGAGGCGCCGTGGATGCCAGGTGTCACAGAGCATCTGCACACCTATACAGTTGCCTTCCCAGTGAGATGTTAAATAAAGGCTGATGAAGTAATCGGCGTTGATAGAGGCTTAATGCTAATGCATTCCTCATCAACGGGATACACATCTAATTCCATTACCAACTCACTAATTTTCAGGTAAGGAGAAATGAGGGTTGAGTGAATCAGCAATTTTATGAACTACTTGAATGCAAATATTTGATAAAGGAGTCAGCGGCAGTAGTTGCGACACTTAAGTAACGTGTCATTAGTAAGTGTTACCTGCACAAACAGCGTAAGCGCAGCTACATGTTCTCCCAGCGACTAGCCAACCAGTGACGGGGCCTACCAACGAGTTGTACTTGAAGGTGTACGATCAAAGTATCACTAAACAAGAAGGAAAAACTGATACAGGGAGAAGGTAGCAAATAAAGATTACTCAATTAACGGTGGCAGCTGGTGAATTCATCTGCAGGTCTACTTGAGATACCTCGATACTCTTTTCCAACTTTATCCTACCTGCTCGGTCTGATTTCTGAGACGATATAACTAGGCCTCAAACAATAGGCATGAACATTTTAGCTCAGAGACCAAGTTACCTTCACCCAGACAGTGCGCTGCGCCCATACCCTGTCACACCTGCCTTATGCTCAACCTGTAGGTCTAAAGAAACCCGTGTTTCATATCAAAGAGCTGCGATAGTTCCAATGAAAAGAATAGCTTAAAACCAATTGATCTAATTCTATGTATGTTTCTTACTATCAAAAAATACCTACGTAAAATAACAAAATACCTCATCGCAAATTGAGTAGAGGGAAGCGGGCTTAACTTTGGGTAAAAAGACGGTGTTCAGTGCCCGAACGTACGCACGCAGAAAGCAATCCTGGTATAGGACCCAATGAACCAAAACCTGAATTTTCTATGGCCAGCCCACGAAGGTCAGACACCTATCATCAATTTAAAGATCGATCTATCACCATCTCATGTCACGGCAAGGAACGAGAGAGTGTTAAGAAGGCAGATACGTAGAGATTTGTTCGTGTCTTTCCTTTATTTTCTCAGTTGGGAGATGAAAAATATGCTAGTGTGAGAACCAGCAACTAAGGGCGTCGTTTGGTGGCCACCCGCAGTCACTTCGGTCACTCGAATATACTGTTATTGAGACCATCTGCTCACGTAAGTTGTAATTGTGACCGTCTGTTCACGTAAGTTGTCATTGTGACCGTCTGTTCACGTAAGTTGTCACTGTAACCGTCTGTTCACGTAAGTTGTCATTTTGACCGTCTGTTCACGTAAGTTGTCATTGTGACCGTCAGTTCACGTAAGTTGTTTTCAATCACAAAATCATAGCACGGCGGTGGTTTTGCTGACCAAATTCGAATAAGCGTAATTCAATCAGCGAGATAGCGCAATAACGTGTTATTATCAAGGCTTATTCGTTATTGGGGCTTATTTAAATAAATAAACAATGTTTAGCTGCTTGCAAGATGAAAATGTTAATGTTAATAAATATTGGTAGAGTACAAACGGCATAGATGAGTTTTAAGGTGAGTCTGTGAATGCTTACCATGCTTTTCGATGAAAATGACGTTGACGGAGTTAAGTCAGTAATCAAGTGTTCCAGGTAAATTTTATTATGGAAGCATTTTAAAATGATTGCAAATATTTTAACAAATAAATGAAAAACTCTATTGTTCAGGAAATAAAATCCACGGAACACACCTGTATTTGTCTCTCGCGCAAGGCCAGCTCGCCCAACACGATTGAGGGGTGCTCCCCTATCTCTAAATTTTCTTTAAAGAAAAACGTTTGAGAAGCTCTCGACGCTTACAGATATATCGTTGCCCAGCGTCGTTGCACTGTGTGTCGTTGCCATGTGTGTCGTTACCCTGAGTGTCGTTACCCTGAGTGTCATTGCTCTGTGTGTCGTTGCCCAGTGTCGTTGAACTGTGTGTTGCTGCCCTGTGTGTCGTCACCATGTGTGTGGTTGCCCTGTGTGTCATTGCCCAGTGTCATTGCCCTGTGTCGTTGCCCATGCGTGTCGTTGCCCTGCGTGTCGTTGCCCTGTGTCGTTTCCCTGTGTGTCGTTGCTTTGTGTCGTTGCCCTGTTTGTCGTTTCCTTGTGTGGTTTCCCTGTGTGTCTTTGCACAGTATGTCGTTGTCTAGTGTCGTTACCCTATGTGTTGTTGCCCTGTGTGTCGTTGCTCTGTGTGTCTCCGCCTAAGTCGTTGCCTTGTGTTTTGTTTCCTTGTGTCGTGGCCCTGTGTCGTTGCCCTGTGTCGTTGCCTTGTGTGTCGTTACCGTGATTCGTTGCCTTGTGTGTCGTTGCCCTGTGTCGTTGCCCTGTGTCGTAGCCCTGTGTGTTGTTGCCCTGTATCGTTGCCCTGTGTGTCGTTGCCCTGTGCCGTAGCCCTGTGTCGTTGCTCTGTGTCGTTGCTCTGTGTCGTTGACCTGTGTCGTTGTCATGTGTGTCGTTGCTCTGTGTGTCGTTGTCCTTTGTGTCGTTGCCTGTGTGTCATTGCCCTGTGTGTCGTTGCTCTCTGTGTTGTTGCCCTGTGTCGTTGCCCTGTGTGGCTGCTGTGAGGAACTTTGAATGGTATTTTTAGTATTTTTAGTTGGTCCTTGATATTTATAGCAGTGGAATATAGTCAGTACGTAGGGAGGAAAACTTTACAAGCGAGCGAGACGGAAGGAAGAAGATCTGTTCAGATTTGAGAAGTGCATGGATTAGGAAAAAAAATTATATTGAAACCGACGCAAACGTGGGATAAAAAAAGATAAAACCAAAAACTAAAGATAAAATGAGTAGACTTAGCCAACTTTTGAATTCCGTAGAACGTATATATTCACGTGAACTCAATTTAGAATGTGTATTACTGCATGGATGCTCCGTGCTAGCGGTTTTTCTTTTTCGTAATGGAATACAAGTCAAACAGCGATACAATATGAAGAGGCTTGTTAATACAAAAAGATGTTTGATAACTCCCTGTTCCTTAAGCTCTATTGTTAAGGAATTTCACTTGAATGAGATGCGAGTTATTGTTGTTGTCATCAATAATATTGTGTCTCGCAATAGGTACAAAGTAACGACGGGCTGACAAACAGAACACTTGCAATCTCTATTATACAGAAATAACAGTCATTGGATGAGCTGTCTATATGACCGGGTCGGGTCGCGCCGGGTTGGGTCGCGCCGGGTCGGGTCGCGCCGGGTCGGGTCGTGTCGGGTCGGTTGGCTCGGGCCGCTCACTTCGACCAGCTGTATGATTTCAAACAAAACTTTCCTCAGACCTCGCCCTCACTTGTAACGACATAATAATTTAGGTATTACATGTAAGCCAGGAGAATAATTCCCTCAAGAAGGAGAAAGAGAATGACAGAAATTAGGGCAACAGTATATTTTTTATTTTAGATCAAATAGAGGACAAACATTAAATAGTCGAAACTCCGGCAGTTATTGTACGTCCTTCACATCTTGATCCAATGGCAACACAATCATCATTGAATGGGAAGTATTGAAATGTAAGGTTTCCTCGGATGAAAGCAATTCAGTTTTTCCGCAGAATACAGTGGTCTATCTTTGTTGTCTTTGTTTTCAAAGCTTTATCAATACACACTTTGAATTCATACAATGGTTCCTTCACAGTACCTTGCATATGGCCTCACCGGTTGAATGAAATAAAGATGAAACAAGTTATGGCCAGCTCTTTAAATGTATGGTTGTTTCAGTGCCGTTGCTTGTCATAATTCACATAAGGGGAGGCCGCCGACGCCGAGTCAGCTGAGGATGAAAGGGGCAGGATCAACGGAACACAACCAGGCCTCACCGACAGGTCATCCTCACGACTGATAGTGTGAACTCTCCTATAGAGGGAAAACGTTTGTGTTGGATGTGTGCCTGCTACAGGAATAAGCGGGATTGGGGTTCAACCCAAGGAGACCACGCCTGCTACAGGAATAAGCGGGATTGGGGTTCAACCCAAGGAGACCACGCCTGCTACAGGAATAAGCAGGATTGGGGTTCAACCCAAGGAGACCACGCCTGCTACAGGAATAAGCGGGATTGGGGTTCAACCCAAGGAGACCACGCCTGCTACAGGAATAAGCGGGATTGGGGTTCAACACAAGGCGACCACGCCTGCTACAGGAATAAGCGAGATTGGGGTTCAACCCAAGGAGACCACGCCTGCTACAAGAATAAGCGAGATTGGGGTTCAACCCAAGGAGACCACGCCTGCTACAAGAATAAGCAGGATTGGGGTTCAACCCAAGGCGACCAGTAAGGTATCAGGCTTGGATTCGCAAGCATAACCATTACGAGGAAATTTGTAGACAACAGATTTGATAGAAAATGAATTGTGGTATAAAATTCTACCAATTTAAAAAAACTTGTGATTATTTAAAAATATATCAGACAGAGATATTGCGAAGGGTTTCAACAGGATGAGCAGTGGATGTTATTGTAAGGGTTAAAATGCCACATATTTAATCCTCACATGATAATGGTATTGTTTAAGTGACAACTTCAATGACTTACAGAACCGGAACGGAGTTCCTTCAGCTGTGCGTGGTCGTTGTTGTAACCCGTGGTGTTGATATCGAGACACCAGGTGGTGCTGTTGTGGCCCAGCTTGGTGACATTGCGACTGTCCGTGGGGATCCCTGGGTGTTGATATCGAGACACCAGGTGGTGCTGTTGTGGCCCAGCTTGGTGACGTTGCGACTGTCCGTGGGGATCCCTGGGTGTTGATATCGAGACACCAGGTGGTGCTGTTGTGGCCCAGCTTGGTGACGTTGCGACTGTCCGTGGGGATCCCTGGGTGTTGATATCGAGACACCAGGTG
>SDVV010030055.1:0-11725 GCA_016164225.1 Gammarus roeselii | reverse complement strand
GAGTGGAGAATGGTTGTGAATGGTTGATTTTGACGCTGCTCTGATGTGCTTTCCCGCCCTTGGCATCCCGCTGTCGGGATGGTCGTGGGTGGGGGGGGCCCGGTCATTATGACACGGCGGGGGTAAACCAGTGAAAACTGTCGGGCCCTGCTGCTGACGACGGTTCCTCGGTGCATTCGGGACCCAGAGTGTAAGTTGAGGGGCTACCGGCCGGACCCTTTAGCACAAAAGGGCTAAGTTGTGTGAGTGTGAGGTGCGCCTTGCCGTCGGCCACCCCCCTTTCTGGGGGATGCGGCCTAGTGTCTGTATCTGTATCTGTTCTATCTTCAACTTCTCCGCGAGAAGGAAAAGTATTACCCAGTACTTGGGTCTATTTGATGTGGTATCGGCAATCCTGGTTTGGAATTCAGATCGTGTTAAACATAAGCGCCAGGAAATTCAGTTGAAGAAGAATAGTAAGAAAAATTACTCACTCAAGATTTGAGCTCAAATTTGATTTTTAGACGACCTAAGTAATCTTTGTATAGCGAAACAAACTCACGTTACGGCATACTCCCGTAACAAAACTCCACGTTACGGTATAATACCGTAACAACACTCCACGTAACCCAGCTTTGCGCAGAGGCAGTACCGTGACCAATGAGTGGCCAATGAGTTCGAAAACACCATCGCATACCGTTTTTTGCGTCTAAGCTCCAAAGCTTACAAGTTTCCAGGGTATAGAAGATTATTTTTTTGCTGTTTCAAAATGAGAGCCGGTCACCGCTCTGAGCCGAATATTGCTCCGAGACCGAATATCGTCTCGTGAAAGTTGAAGTTTCCAACCTGATTGGAGAGATCGACTATCATCTCTATAGAGCGAGAGCAATAAGGCACCCCAGAGGAATACCCCCGTCTTCCCGCGGTGTCCTCGTTAACCACCAGATTTAATTTGTCCCTATTTGTGAATATGTTTTGATTTAAAAGATCCCTCCACCGTCCTCCCCTTTCAGTTTTTGACTACATCCCCCCTCCCTAGGTGCACAAAGAGGTGAGTCATCCACTGACATCGTGGTTTTTGAATTTAAAATCGAAACCTATTGAAATTTGAAAAAGTAACAAAAAATGTTTAAAAAAAGTTTATATAAACAAAAATTAAGAAAAAAAAGAGATTTAAGATTAATTTAAAAAGTAAATTCAAGGATTAAGTTAGAGCGTCGTACCCCAACCCATCAGCGAAAATGAACGTCGAACCCCTCAGAAATCCTTTATCGACAGGAAACCTGACCCAGGTCATGGTCGATGACACCAGTGAGCGCTTCTCGAGACTGGACGTGAGTGTGATCGGAATTCAGAATGCCCTAGGCAAGATAAACAAAATGATGGGCCTTCCCGAGCTAGAGACTGAGGACTGTTCAGCGCCTTCCAGTGAGGTCGGTGAACGCCTCACTAAGCTCGAAAACCTTTTCACAACTATGAATACCCGACTGGATGAGCTGATGAAGAGGATAGAAGCCAGGGAACTCGTAAACTGTTCGTGTGCTTCCGCCTCTAACCTCTCATAACATCACTCTCCTCTCAGCCGAAACTCATAATGCCCGAACACCAAGAAACGTAAAGAGGAGACAAGACACACGATTTTATGACCACAACCTATTCAACAACGGCCCTAAATTCCCAGAACACTTAAAAATGACATTCCATGTCAATGACAGACCGCATATTTGCCCATATAAACTTCGAGAAGAACCGGACTCTATGACTGGCCGTCCAATTCTCAACATCACCGCCAGCGATAACGATAGCTTCACCATTAAAGTAGACTCAAAACTTCAAAGTGACACTATACTCTCCAAAAACCGAATATGCGAAAAGCCTTGCAAAATCATACCACACCCAACGTTTTCCATGAGCTCAGACCTGGTTTACATCGAGGGTCTCCCGAGTGATGAACCCGACGAATTCATCACCGGACTAGTCCAATACTAGGAATGTATAGTTGAAGCGAAAATCGCATCAAAAATGAAACCAAGAAGACTCACCACCACGGCCCTTCTGCTTGAATTCAATTGCCCCACCCCACCTAACTACATAGACATACCTTTCTCTGACGCCAAAACCAAGGTTACACCCTTCGGAAGACGTCCGATGCGATGCCATAAATGCCAGAAATACGGACACACGAGCCGAGATTGTCACGGTAAAAAAAAAGATGCTCACACTGCTCCCAAGCCGACCTCGATAAACGGGACGATCCCTTGTCGTGCCCATCCGAAGAATCTCACTGCTTTTACTGCAAGGTGAACGGCCACCCTACGGGACACGAAGACTGCCCCCAGGACAAGACTAAGAGGGAGATCCTGCAATACCAAACTGAGCACAAAGTTGGGCGACGAGAGGCTGCGGCCGCGATTCACTCCCCCCAGGCTGACCCTCCCACCCAAGAGAGAAGATCAACATCATTCCCTATCCATTCCCTCATAACGCTTGTAAATAGCGGTGCAAACAAAGTTGTTCCCTCAATGAACCCATTCACCATGATGAACTCTTTTTCCAAACAACTGGGAAGGAGACCGATAAACATAAGCCGACAGGGAAAGAAGTATCTGGCCCACGTCGTAAATATTGAGCAAAGTGACGGTGGGCAAAGGAATAACAAAATAGACAAACACAAAGTAACTGTCGAAATACATCCGTTCTTGAATGCTACAAGACGAAATATATATACTTCCAACTACACTCCCAAAACTGACCTAGGGCTTTTGCAGCAGGTTCAGCACAGGATTATGGAGTCCCCAACGTTTCCCTAGCAGAATGGATCAAACCACGAAACATCCACACCATCGCATATCAAATCATTTTCCCAGGCCGTGACACACCGGAATTCATAGCAATCCTGGGCGAACATTGAAAAACCAAAACTTACCCAGTGGCGACATGGCATGCAATGTGCATAAAATGCCTGGAATACGGCCACGTCATCAAATACTGCCAGCCATACATACCCCAACGCTGTAAGAGGTGTGCCGGCGAGCATGACCGAGAGGACTGCACAGTCCGCCAACCTAAATGCTACCACTGCTCATGCCTCCATGAGGCAGGTGACCGTGACTGCCCAAAGCAGATGGACTAAAAAACAATGACAATCATACAAAATGACCACAGAGTCACACGAAAACTAGCCATCCAAATCGTTTACAACTAAAACACAAACTGACATAAATTAAACTACGCCAAAGCAGTTAAATCCACATCTAAGTCTACCCCACCAGACAACACTCGCGTACCGTTAACACAAACTATTACCATGACCCCAACTCCCCTCTCAAGTACTAACAAATACCACAACCAGCCCAGCGATCGCCCTCGTAATAGAGGCGGGCGTCCCAAGCAATGAATCCACCAGTGCTCATGAGAGCACTGCGATGAATGCTGCCTCGGTCGACTACGAGGAGAGGTCCAATAACCCGAAAATCTAAAGGCCAAGAGACGATGATTCCTCCTCCGACGACCGCGGGATACGCGACACCCTCTCGCCACGAAGCAAAAAGATTAGCAGCATCCCACAAACCACAGCTCGCCTCAATCAGAGAGTTGAACGACTTCTGACCGTCTTAACTGCAACCGCACCCAGCGAAAACCAAAGGGAGATATTCAACCCTCGCCTAACATGCCCAACACCAGGACATTTCACAAGTGAGAATCACAAGTGAGAACGACCATCGCCTGCGCGAAGACGCGTTGAAAATCTTCAACGAAGGACTGATACCCGAAACCACTGATCTACCATGCATCGCATTTGACTCAAATATCCCAACGACTACTACACAGCTCATCATTATGTTTAAAAAACCCTCTATAGAAGAGAAACGCGCTTGCTCAAAAAGCAAACACAAAGATCGTAATCCCTCGTCCTCCTTCTCCTACAAGAGAACTCACAGCCGAGAACGCAGTGAGTCTAGGAGATCATGTTCTACAGAAAGCGGACGCTCATGCGAACGCTCGCGATCTAGGACACCTGCGCCTCATAGACAAGAACACCACAAGAAATTCCTACAAACCACGCTACCGCTCCAGATCATCAAGATCTAGGCGGGAAACAGATCCGAAATGAACAACAACCCAATACTTCAGTGGAATTCCTAGGGACTTAGAAGCAAGAAAGGTGAATTATTATCACTAATCTCCACCCATAAACGTTTGGTGGTAGGCCTCCAGGAGATCAAACTCCGTGACTGTAGCCACCTTCACAATCCCTCAATATGTCATACACCGTCGCGAAGGTCATAATAATGTGACTGCACACGGCGGAGTGGCACTTATGATCCATTAAAGCATACCTCATCACCTCCTCCCTCTGAGAACAGAACTTCAAGCTGTCGCAGTGAAGATATGTATCTCAAGACCAATTACAGTGGTATCTATCTACTCATCGCGAAACCACGACCTCTCGGAGGCACTAATGACCGATCTGCTTAACCAACTGCATCATCCCGTACTCCTCCTTAGAGACTTCAACAGCTACCACGAAGTGTGTTGATGCGTGAGATCAGACCCCAGGGGAGTGATAATGGCCAACACCATAGACACTCACAACCTGGTCCTTCTCAACGACTGACAACCCACACGGATCAACCTCGAAAGTGATACCGCCGTCGATTTATCAATCTGTTCCCCCACTTCAGTTCCCAACTCGTTTAAGGAGTCCTGCCTTTAACACATGACAGTGATTGCAACCCAGTGATCATATCGCTCCTTACAAACCGACCAAACAATTCCGACGCACAGGAACTTCGATTCAACTACCGGAAAGCCAGCTGGGAGGAATACTCGACACATGTCGCATGGGACAATGTGAAGGGCCTTCCCGAAGACATTTCAGAGCGCAACCTTGTCATACATCTATACGAGAAATTCCAAAGTGCAGCTGCAGCATGCATTCCCAAATATTTACCCACAACCTTTTTCCCGAAACATTGGTGGTGCCCGGAGGTACAAGAAGCAATGGACCAGCGTGGAAGGATGTACGGGGCCTTTCGCCGCGCACGTTCCCCCAGGAACCGAGTAGCTTGGATAAGGGAAACTGCCTTGTTCCTCAAACTTAGGGTGGAGAAGAAGCGAGAAAGCTGGACTGAAATAGTTAAAACAATCAATCGAAACACCCCTCTTTCCTAAGTGTGGGGAAAAATCAAACGTATCCAAGGTCGCCCCGAGCGACCTATCCACATATTGTCGGACGGAGACATTGTCTATTCTTCATACGCGGACCTCGCAGACAAACTAGCTCCGATTTTCAGCCAAATATCACAATTAACAAACTATACGGCTTCTTTCCTTCGGGAAAAGATCCTAAGAGAAAGTGAGCCTATCGACTTCACTTCCGCAAATGAATTCTACAATAAACCTTTCTCCCTCCATGAACTACATTATGCTATCGACCACCGAGTGCACATCAATATGATCTAACACCTTCCTGACAACGCTCTCCAGCACTTACTAAATGTGTTCAATACGTTGTATTCAAATTCATTCTTTCCCAATCAATGGCGGAATTCGTAATTATCCCGATACTCAAACTCGGAAAAGGTCACAGCGACCCGCATAACTATCGTCCCATTGCCCTAACTAGCGTCCTATGTAAGACTATGGAAAGAATGATAAACTCACGCCTAGTCGACTACCTTGAAATGCATGCAGGCCTTAACAACATCCAGTGCGGTGGCCGTAAGCGCCACTCCACAACGAACCACCTCGTACGACTAGAATCAGACATTAGACAGGCCTTCGTCCGAAGAGAAAATTTAGTTTCCATATTTTTTGACGTTGTCCGTTGAAAAAGCATACGACACTACGTGAAAATACGGGATCATGAAGGATCTCCACCGTAAAGGTTTGAGAGGTCGCCTACCACGTTTCAGCCACCAATTTCTACAAAACCGCACCTTCAGGGTCAAGGTTGGCAACACACTGTCTCCATCATATCCACAAGAAATGGGCGTCCCCCAAGGAAACGTCATCAGTGTCACTCGTTTCATCCTCAAAATCGATCAGTTAGCCGACATTCTTCCCCGAAACGGAAGACTGCTCTCATCACTATACGTGGACGACCTACAAATAAGCTACAGATAACCTAGCCTCATACCAATTCGACATGAACTCCAGAAGTGCCTAAACCTAGTCGGGAACTGGGCTTCCCTAAACGGATTCCGATTCTCGCCCTTTAAAACTAAAAGCATGAACTTTACCCTTGTGCCCGGTTTACACCTGAAACCAGCCCTAACGCTGCACAACACACCTTTAGCATACGAAGAAACGATCAAATTCCTGGGTCTTATGTGGGACCCTAAACTCAAGTGGCGACCCCATATTGCAGCCCTGGCGACTCGCTGCAAAAGGTCGACAGGACTTATCCAATCGGTAACATCCTCGAAGTTTGGTGCCGACGTGGACACTGGAATGACGCTGTTCAGAGCAAAAATACGATTGCGCATGGACTACGGAGCCGTTGTCTACGGTTCAGCAGCCAAAACTACTCTCGACCCTCTCTCGACCATCGCAAACAATGCTATGCGTATCACAACCGGCACGTTCCGCTCCACCCCAATCGAATCCCTTAACGTGCTCGCTAACGAACTTCCACTTCCGCTCCGACGAGACATACTTTCACTACAATACTATTTTAAGACTAGAAGTCCAACCACCCGGCAATCAGCCACATCACCAACATATCCGATAAGCGCCTTTTCGCAGCTAAAAATAAAATATGCCCACCCTACGAGTGGACAACCTACTGACCTGGCTAAATATCAACCGTAAGGCTATTAAGCCTTCATTTCCCTACCGAATCCTTCGATACAACACACTTACATGGATGATCAACCTACCACCGGTCAACCTAGACCTGCAAGTGTACCCTACAGCAACTACTCCAACCAACGCGTACCGGCAGGAATTCCTAAGACTACTTGAGGAAGAATATTTAGAGCACCGCCATATATACACTGACGGCTCCAAAACCGCGGACGGAGTGGGAGCCGCCGCTGTGTGCGGGGACATCCCACTCTCAGCCACCCTCCCACATGAGGCCTCCGTGTTCTCTGCGGAGCTATCAACACTCGAACTAGCCATCTCTATTGCCAAAACAGATCGTTTCCCCACATACGTCGTCTTCTCAGACAGTCTGAGTGTCCTCATCCAGCTTAAAACACTGCACTACGAACATCCCGTTCTACGTAAAATGCATCACGATGTCTTTGTGATCACCGAGACGGGTCAGGCAGTTGAATTCTGCTGGATCCCCGGGCACGCGGGAATAAGATGAAACAAACTTGCGGACTCGCTTGCTAAACTAGCATCAACTCACCAGGAACAAATTTTCGCAATACAATACCGGGACTGGTTCCCTATCATCAACTCCCATATTACATCCCGATGGAACGAAATGTGGCAACTGAGTGGACAAAACATACTTTCAGTCGAACCCTCAGTCGAAGAATGGGAAATAAATTGGGAACAAACGCGCCACCATGCCCTTGATGCCACAAGTGGTCATCAGCGTGAAACACTTACTGATGGATTGCAATGCACTCACGGCAGCCCGACGAGCGTTTATAAATCCCCCGTGCAACCTACAGAGCCTACTCACTGACTCAAACTACCGTAAAAAGCTTATCGCTTTCGGAAAACACACCGGACTATACAAAGCTGTCAAAGCCCTAAACACCTGTGCAATTGAGGCGGTCTCTCCACCCCATTACGCACCGAGATAACAATACAGTCACGAAGATACGCGTTAACTCTTTACTCTCTTGTACGCGCTTGTACACGAATGTGCCACAATTGAAATGAGTTCTCGATTTTACCTTGACAAGACTTATCTTCTCGCATGCAGGGCCGGCCGTGCTCCAATGGAAATGAGGCACAAGTCAAATCCACGTTACGGCATAGTACCGTAACAAACTCCAGATTGAGTGGAATTCCTTGGAGGAAATTATTTGTATTTCCGTTATGGACGAACCACGTGCAATTTATTTCTTTATTGTGCTGCTGGAATTTCTTGGAGGAAGTTATTTGTATTTCCGTTATGGACGAACCACGTGCAATTTATTTCTTTATTGTGCTGCATAGAATATTAATTATACGAGAGGTTGACTCGTTGTTTCCGTCTAGAAAAAAAATCAGAGGTAGAAGTAGCGCAGTTACTGCCAAAACTCGCGCACGATCGTTATACACAAAGCGAAGTCATGCTGCTAATTTAAAGAGCCTTAGCAAATTCTTGTTGATCAACAAATTATTCTGCCTAAATAATCAAATCATTTATTGAGGCAACACATATATAACGTAATATGACGTAACGTCAAGCCCTTGTACAAGTCCTAAAACTTTTCAGGAACAAAACCACAAATATATTTGTGATTATGTTGTATAGTGTGGTGTTTTACTTCCTGTACTTGAATTTCCAATAGCTATTGTACTGTAATGTGATACATACACCTCGTCACTCAACGGCACCATCCCCCGTCTGGTCACACAGCACTGATCCCTCGCGCCGGTGTCATCCCCGGCACCATCGCCCCCATCGCCCCCGTCTCAACCGATGAGGTTGAGACGGCCACTACAGACGTCGCCACCTGCCGGGTTTCGGATGACCGTGCTGACAGGTGGCGCGATGGGTGCAACTGGTGCAGGTGCTTGAGCGGCAAGGGAGCATGCACCAAGAGGGGCTGTCCACCAGGTCAGTAAACTAGAGGACTATTCACATTGTTGCCCAGTGCATACTGCCTTCGAAATAACAATTAAACACGGATCTCTTTTATCAAGAAGCAGTTTTGTTTGGGCCAAAACACCTGCTGTTGTCTGATTGAAAATCAGTTTCAAGTCGACTTTGCTCTCTTTGTTCTTTACATTTCTTCACTCTTCCCTTGCCACTAGGCGTTTTATTTGATCCATGTCTCCTCATCCCCGCACAACGCCCTCCACTTCGAGGAGAATTTGCAGGGTTGTAGGTCAATTTTCGACAGTAATGACTAGCGCGAAAAGAAATGTTCAGCTATCAACTGTGACCGTCCTACTTGCCACATTGTCACTCTAATCTTATCTACTCTGTCACATAGGGGTACAATTGATATACTTATGGCATGGATAGCGTGAATTACCTTGTTTCTGTGTCTTTGCATCCTGTTGGCCGTCGAGTCTCAAGTTTTGTGTGCTAGCAACCTCTTCTTCTAACCTTGACTTTTGACAAGTACTCTTAACTTACCCGCCCCCAGCTCTGTTTGCCCGGCTGGCCGGCACCAAAGAGTGCGAAGGTAACGCGCAGTGGCGCAAGGAATGCAACTGGTGCCGCTGCAACAACGAGACTGCCGTCTGCACACAGAGGGCCTGCATTAACATAGGCGGTGAGACTGGAAACATTTATTGGCCATTGGCGCAATTGCATACATTACCCAACTTAGGTCCGTTAGAGTAGCTACATAACGCCGAGTAGGCACAGTCTGAGACAACGAGACACCGGCAGGATCGTTAGGCAGTAGCAAAACAACTTATGCTCGCTAGTTGGCACGATGACGAGTAGACGTCAACAGAGTCGTTGACACGGTCAGAGACAGCGAAGAACGTGAAACATTCCTAAGAAGTAGCCACGATTGGATTTAACTTATGTCCGCAGCGGTCAATGATGTCCACGTAGCTTTGTCGCGGTCATGATTATATTGTTCATCTTAGTCACGTAAGCTCATTCACGTAAGCTCATTCATATTTTTTTGATACTAATACACAATTGACAAAGGAACAACATTCATTTGGCTCGCAAACATTTAAACATTACAACTGTTGAGCAAGGCAATTGCTTGTAGTCTCTGCTTTTTAGATAAAAAAAAACTGGAGTCGAGATAAACTTCTCTCAATCAGTCTAGTCTAGGTAATCTGCGATATGTTACAACATCGAGAAAAATGTATTCTACCCAGTCACTAAGCTGATATCGCATTCCTCCCCCATGCCTATTTATTTATATTCGAGTATCGTCTAGACCCATTTCCCTCGGCAGAATTCACCCCCGTGGGCTGGAAGGAAGAACCAGAGCCAGAGTGCGTGCAGGGGTCTTCATGGACTGAGAGTTGCAACTCCTGCCGCTGCAGCGGGGGAGTGAGCACATGTACCCGCAGAGCCTGCCTCAGAGGTGGGTGTTGTTGTCAAATTCTACGGATGGTAGAATGATTTGTTTGTGCGAAAGTTCAATTTATCTCTTGGAGCTTATGCAGCATTAGATTGGGGAGGACCTACGTTTATCGTTGTCAGGTATACCGTCATGGATACGGTAGTCTCACTCAGTCCTGTAATGTTGTATGAGGAAACGGCATCAGTTTTCATAGAAATCGGGCACGCACTAGTCAACTATTTTGATGTAATCGATGTCTAGTTAAAGTTGTGAAACTAGTATATCAAAAATTACGGCCCCAAGTAAGCTGTAACAATTTCTGGGGCAACGTTGTCGTTGACTTAGTCTATTACCCCAACAATAGTTGGTTGATCCCGAGCAAATTTCACCATCGTCTGACTTGTGTTAGGTTCCTTCCCCCCCCTAGGCAGCGGTTATCTTCAGGGGCTGTATTGTGCCACGGCCCAACTGGATGAGTGAACCCCTTAATTTACCTTCAGACTATCCTCTTTTTCACCCTTCACCATCTCCCGGAATCCGGAATTTACATAACTTTTATTTACCCTAGTTGCATCTTATGTTTGTTCAAAAATTTTCTCTACTTATCTCAAAATTTTCTTTTGGCTAATATTACCACTTCTCCCTCCACAGCGGTACCCGACACCTGCCGAGAAGGAGCCCTTTGGCGCAAAGACTGCAACTGGTGCTCCTGCTCCGAGGGTGTGCCCGCCTGCACGGAGAAACTCTGTCTAGGTAACTAGTACAGCCTGTGCTATGTTTCTATAGATATCCGGTATGTCGTGTGCTATGCCTGTCTAGGTAACCGGCGCAGCCTGTGTTATGTTTCACTTGATAAATGGCACGTCTTGTGCTATGTCTGTATAGGTAACCGACACAGCCTCTGGATGCTTCTACACGCAACTGTGCGAGTTATCTCGCTGTACTCTCCTCCTGACAAATTAATTTATGCCTCTAAACAAATCTGTAGGAGTTATTTCGCTGTACTCGCCTCCTGATAAATTAATTCGTAACTGTACGAGTTACCTCGCTGTGCTCTCCACCTGACGAGATGTCTCTACACCCCTCCCCCTCCCTTATGGTATCTGTTAGGCTTAGGGGCCGCGGGGAATCGCGGCCCAACCGGGTGGGGGGGGGGGGTTGAAACCAATATTTTTCCATAAGACTTCACTCTTCTTCACCCTTCACTATCTCTCCGTAACTCACCTATCTTGAATTGACTTAAATTCTAGTTTCTTAAATTGCTTCTTATGTCGAGTTCAACTTCTCTTCAACTTATCTCAAACTAGCTCTTAACTATTGGAAAGCACACATACGAAGAGGTTATGAACAAACACAACAAAACTTCGTCGGGGGTTCACGAAACCCCGGAGACGCATAAGCCAACTCGGTTCGCAATTCCATCTCATAACGACTCATCCACCAAGATGAACCAAATGTGGACACCGAGCCCGGTAAGCAGATTGGAAATTACCTCAGCTATTTATGCGCTCAAAAATACAAATTCCTGTGGGAACGACGGTATAGCATTACAGTACCTCAAGGACGGGTTAGAAATTATTATGCCTTAT
>SDVV010030054.1:0-11725 GCA_016164225.1 Gammarus roeselii | reverse complement strand
ACTGCAAGTTTGGCAAGCCCTGTTGCGGTTACTGCAAGCTGGCAAGCCCTGTTGCGGTTACTGCAAGTTGGCAAGCCCTGTTGCGGTTACTGCAAGTTTGGCAAGCCCTGTTGCGGTTACTGCAAGTTGGCAAGCCCTGTTGCGGTTACTGCAAGTTTGGCAAGCCCTGTTGCTGTTACTGCAAGTTGGGCAAGCCCTGTTGCTGTTACTGCAAGTTGGCAAGCCCTGTTGCTGTTACTGCAAGTTTGGCAAGCCCTGTTGCTGTTACTGCAAGTTTGGCAAGCCCTGTTGCGGTTACTGCAAGCTGGCAAGCCCTGTTGCGGTTACTGCAAGTTGGCAAGCCCTGTTGCGGTTACTGCAAGTTGGCAAGCCCTGTTGCGGTTACTGCAAGTTTGGCAAGCCTTGTTGCCAAACTTGCAGTAACCGACTAACTAGTGAATGCCACACGCCGTGGCGCGTGTGGCATTCACTAGTCAGTCGTACAGCCAGTGGCACCACAGTCTGCTACGGTGTGTATGACATCACCATACTCATCCGTGGCGCATGGGGCTCCACCCCAGTCTACTGTAGCTTGTGTGGCACCACCCGTCTACTGTAGCTTGTGTGGCACCACCCCAGTCTATTGTTGATTGTGTGACACCATCCCAGTCTGGCTGCTTGTGTGGCTCCACCCCAGTCTATTGTTGCTTGTCTGACACCACCCCAGTCTATTGTTGCTTGTGTGACACCACCCAGTCTATTGTTGCTTGTGTGACACCACCCCAGTCTATTGTTGGTTGTGTGACACCGTCCCAATCTGGCTGCTTGTGTGGCTCCACCCCAGTCTATTGTTGCTTGTCTGACACCACCCCAGTCTATTGTTGCTTGTGTGACACCACCCAGTCTATTGTTGCTTGTGTGACACCACCCCAGTCTATTGTTGGTTGTGTGACACCGTCCCAATCTGGCTGCTTGTGTGGCTCCACCCCAGTCTATTGTTGCTTGTCTGACACCACCCCAGTCTATTGTTGCTTGTGTGACACCACCCAGTCTATTGTTGCCTGTGTGACACCACCCCAGTCTATTGTTGCTTGTGTGACACCACCCCAGTCTATTGTAGCTTGTGTGACGCCACCTCAGTCTATTGTTGCATGTGTGGCACCACCCCAGTCGATTGTTGCTTGTGTGACACCACCCCAGTCAATTGTTGCTTGTGTGACTCCACCCCAGTCTATTATTGCTTGTGTGACACCATCACAGTCTATTATTGCTTGTGTGACACCATCACAGTCTATTATTGCTTGTGTGGCACCACCCCAGTCTATTTTCGCTTGTGTGCCACCACCCGACTCTATTGTTGCTTGTGTGACACCACCTCAGTCTATGGTTGCTTGTGTGGCACCACCACAGTATTGCTGCTTGTGTGGTACCACCCCAGTCTATTGTTGCTTGTGTGACACTACCCCAGTCTATTGTGCTTGTGTGATACCACCCCAGTCTATTGTGCTTGTGTGACACCACCCAGTCTATTGTGCTTCTGGGGCACCACCCTAGTCTATTGTTGCTTGTGTGGCACCAGCCCAGTCTATTCTTTCTTGTGTGGCACCAGCCCAGTCTATTCTTTCTTGTGTGGCACCACCCCAGTCTATTGTTGCTTGTGTGACTCCACCCCTGTCTATTGTGCTTGTGTGACACCACCCCAGTCTATTGTTGCTTGTGTGACACCACCCCTGTCTATTGTTGCTTGTGTGACACCACCCTTGTCTATTGTGCTCGTGTGACACCACCCCAGTCTGCCGGGGCCGGTGTGGCACCATTCCAGTATGCTGTGACGCGTGTGGCTTTACCTCAGTCTGCCGTGGCTCGTATCCACACGAACACTCCTGTTCCGGCCCATCACCGGGCGGACGTAATTACTTAATGGTAGTGCATAACAATTAGCACCAGGCATTACAGTGGGCCGGGAGCCAGTTATGCCGGCAATGTTGAAACAACAATTGCTTTACTTTGTTTATTCATTGCAGTTGCTGGCAAAAAGTTGAGCTTTAGTGTCTTTTTAATTTATACAGACACTGACACCATTCGCTTCGATGCGACTGTTTGACTTCGCTTTTATTTTGATACCGAAAGCTGGTTTACTTATTATATTAATATTCTAAATAATTCAGTATTGAGAGTAATAATCCCTTTCAATATTAGCGTAGGCCTGTTTTTTGGTGTATAGTCCACATTTATAGAAAATCCTCGTCTGTGTTGTAAGTCGGTAACCTTGCTTTCTATTCCATTGCTTTGTGTGTACTGTATTCGTACGTGCTCTTAACTCTTCACAGCTGTTGAATTAAAAAATTTCATTTTTTTTGCAGATCAATCAAAAGGTTTGAATTTAGAAATGCTCGATCTTGGCCTTGCATATAACGCATAGTAAACTGCTATTTATTCACATGTTGACATTTTCAGACAAAGTTGATCTTCTACAGCAGAACATTTCCAGGGACGATGAACTTGTCTATGCTCACAGCACCCAGACAGCGGGTCTAACACGCCTAGCATATTGGCAGACATTTATCGCACCATTACTGCTTCATTTTCTTCTCTCTAACTTACGGTGGTTATAAAACAGCGCGATAAGCGATAACTGAACAGGCTGTGGGCAAAAGGGTCCACGTTCTAAATAAAAACGTCTCACTTGAAGAGATAAGCGGACACAGTTTCCCTTCGTCGGGGATTACGGGAGCTTGCAGAAAATGGTCAAAGAAAATGGATGGTGCCATGGCAGACTGAACGGAAGCGGCCCACCCGCGCGACGACACTGTCTGAACAGTGTCTAGCTCTTGTGTGCTTGACAGGGCATTAAACAGGAGGTTTCTGAAATACCAACCGTTTTTTCCCTGATTTGAAACGGTCTTGTTGGTGAAACTTGCTCATAGCATGCAGGGGAAACATTGATGCTCGCTAAGAAGATGCTTTTTGTTTGAATGGAACTAGCCGGTTTACTGGGTTGTTTTAATAACAACAAAATAACTCACACTATGCAAGCGGAAAATCCAAGCTCTCCTACCTTCAGTTTGAATGTCTACTTCTCATGAAACAAGTTCACGATATGTCGTCATCCCTCGCAAAGGGTTGGCTCTGTTATCTTTCTCTCGATGCGTTATGGCGTGGCCGCCATATGCTGAGTGGTGCGCGTTACGTGTGGCGTAGACAGGGTCGCTGTCCTCGCGGCCTTGCTCCAAAAGGTTCGCGTTTGTGCCCCGATGATGTACAATTGCTTTGACCGCTCCCAATGAAGGTTATAAGAGAAGTACTCATTGAGGTTGACCATTGGTCAACCTCAATAAGTTCTGCACGATGCTGCTTGTTTATGATACTTTATCTGTTGGAACTTCATTGTCTAGGTCAGTTTTGTTTAGGTTTTTCAGTAGTACGTAAACTATCTTGACAATACTTGAGTTTAACACTTGTTTTTCTTCTCCCCCACAGGTATGTGGATTATTTGCTGCCTAAGAACAACATGTTCGTGATGCCCAGACGCTATTTGGTGAGGTTACCTTCTAGCTTCTAATTCTGGAGCAGTATTATCCTTCCTTCAAATTGAAACATGAGATGTACATCTTGAGAGGGCACATGCAAGCTTAATCTCAAGAGGCGTAGAGCCTCTTTCAAATCGACACTCCTAAAATAGGTTTGCAACTTTTATGTGATGTTTTAAGGATCCGACTTATTGGAGTCGCCGTAATACCAAAATAGTGCTATGTGTAAACTCGTACTCATTTTTTGTAAATGAGAGCTGTCTTCTGAATAAACGTTCTGGGTGGCTTTCACGAATTGATTTGCGTTAGTTTTCGGCGGCTGCTCTCCGTTTGAAGACTGAGCTGTAATGGAGAACAAAGTTTTTTATTGAGAACTGTGTCCTAAAGGCTTCCAATCATATACAACCCAAATTAGGAATCTCAGAGTTTATCTAAAACGGTTAGGTCTACAAACGAAAGAAAATAATGAGCTTGAACGTTATCATTCATCATTTTATCATTTTTGTGCATTTGAAATCCATACAGTCTCCTCGTCAGATATACAAAAACAGTATCATTCACAGTCCATCCTTCGTGGCCTCGTACACTCCGTGGCACCACGTGCACCACGTGTACACTCCGTGGCACCGCGTGCAAGCGTTTCGCTGCATTCCCTTGACACACAATTCTCTGCAGTCAGTCTTATGAATGAAATGCTGGAGATCTCGTGTTGTACTTCGCGAGTTCTCTATTTTGCTATAGAACATGCCGCCCTCTTTTCTTGTTCATACTTTCAGCCTTCCTTATCCCTTCCTTACGCCTTCCTGTCTATTCGTGTCCTCCACACAATTCTATTCCGCTTTCCTCCATCCCATTTTTTGGCCTATTCCAGCGTGGAGTAATGGGCACCCTTGCCCTCTGTGGCATGGTTTCAGCGACAGAGTAGCAGCACTTGCATCCTACTAGCGGTGCGTTGTCCCTGCTTGCCTCACGAGCGACAGTGTCAGCACTTGCTTCTTACTAGCGGTGTGTTGGCCCTGCTTGCCTTCTGAGCCACAGTGGCAGCACTTGCTTCTTACCAGCGGTGTGTTGGCCCTGCTTTTCCTCACGAGCGGCAGTGTGGCAGCACTTGCTCCTTACTAGCGGTGTGTTGGCTCTGCTTGCCTCACGAGCCACAGTGGCAGCACTTGCTTTTTACTAGCGGTGTGTTGGCCCTGCTTGCCTCACGAGCGGCAGAGTGGCAGCACTTGCTTCTTACTAGCGGTGTGTTGGCCCTGCTTGCCTCACGAGCGGCAGAGTGGCAGCACTTGCTTCTTACTAGCGGTGTGTTGGCCCTGCTTGCCGCACGAGCGACAGAGTAGCAGCACTTGCTTCTTACTAGTGGTGTGTTGTCCCTGCTTGCCTCACGAGCGACAGAGTGGCAGCACTTGCTTCTTACTAGCGGTGTGTTGACCCTGCTTGCCTCACGAGTGACAGAGTGGCAGCAATTGCTTCTTACTAGCAGTGTGTTGGCCCTGCTTGCCTCACGAGCGACAGAGTGGCAGCACTTGCTTCTTACTAGCGGTGTGTTGGCCCTGCTTGCCTCACGAGCGACAGAGTGGCAGCAATTGTTTCTTACTAGCGGTGTGTTGGCCCTGCTTGCCTCCCGAGCCACAGTGGCAGCACTTGCTTCTTACTAGCGGTTTGTTGGCCCTGCTTGCCTCACGAGCGACAGAGTGGCAGCAATTGCTTCTTACTAGCGGCGTGTTGGCCCTGCTTGCCTCACGAGCGACAGTGGCAGCACTTGCTTCTTACTAGCGGCGTGTTGGCCCTGCTTGCCTCACGAGCGACAGAGTGGCAGCACTTGCTTCTTACTGGCAGTGTATTGGCCCTGCTGGCCTCACGAGCGCCCGCCAAATTGCTGCACGGATGAGTTTCCTCGAGGCTCTGAGTCTCGGAGTCGTCTCTTTTCACACCATAACCTGGATGACGATGGCATGAGTCAGCCTGAGACAAGGGACATACACCCAGACTCGAGCGGGATACTGCTGAACTCGAGCGGGATACTGCTGGACTCGAGCGGGATACTGCTGGACTCGAGCGGGATACTGCTGGACTCGAGCGGGATACTGCTGGACTCGAGCGGGATACTGCTGGACTCTTGCCGGATACTGCTGGACTCTTGCCGGATACTGCTGGACTTTTGCCGGATACTGCTGGACTCTTGCCTGATACTGCTGGACTAACCGGATAGGGCTGGACTCGATCAGAATACTGCTGGACTCTGGTGATACACGTGTACTCCAGCTTCATGCTCCTCGGCAATGCTGAGGATTGCTCGGCCCCGTGCCTGTCCTGGCAATCAGATTTCATAAAGCTGCAAAATGATCAACTTTAACATTGGTAAATCGTTGATCTAGAAGTAATATCTTGTTTTAGACTCGGCCATGTACTGCAGGTTTGAATTATTTGAGTTTTGTTTTAGCAAGACACGGAAATGTTCTCACAACGAGGTACAGTTCCCGCTCTGAGAACTAATGCCGTATAAGCGTGTGTCTCTAGCTTCCGCCTTTGCCATCAACAACAGGAAATATATGCTGAGTACGACACAGCATGTAACGTCCACAATTGTATAGAATAAACTGTAATTCACATGAATTTCTCCAAGAGGTATTTTAATCAAGAAATTGAACTCGTGCTACATCTTAACGTTCATATATGAACTCATGTTACATTTTAACATTCAAGGATGGACTCGTGTTACATCTTAACGTCCAGAGATGAACTCGTGTTGCATCTTGACGTTCAAAGATGAACTCGTGTTACTTCTTAACGTTCAAAGATGAACTCGTGTTGCATCTTGACGTTCAAAGATGAACTCGTGTTGCATCTTGACGTTCAAAGATGAACTCGTGTTGCATCTTGACGTTCAAAGATGAACTCGTGTTACTTCTTAACGTTCAAAGATGAACTCGTGTTACTTCTTAACGTTCAAAGATGAACTCGTGTTACTTCTTATCGTTCAAAGATGAACTCGTGTTACTTCTTAACGTCCAGAAATGACCTCGTTTCTTGTGTAATTTATTCCCAGCGGATCACTCCTCACGGCCACCCATGAGTGTTCTCGCCGCGACTACAGACGGTGTGGCCCCCTAGAGTGATCCATCAGCACAGGCTCGTGTCTTTGGCGAGCTCGGGCCGCAGTTGGCTGCATCCATCAGTGGGTGTCAGCTGCTGATGGTGGTCCCCCCTCGTCATCCACCGCAACTGCGCTCATAGGCTGTTCTTTGTGGCGGCAACTAATTTGCTGTCCCCGCATTTGTGTACGGTACGTCCTAGCAGTTGTGCGCCTCTCCTCCCATAGTGCAATTTTGGTTGAGTTCGCCGATAGCTCCAATCTTGAACCGCACATGCACTAAGCCGTTCATTGTGTTTAGAGGAGGTGTTTTGCCGCCGCCGGACTACCACGACACATCATTTGGTGTCGAGTGTTGATATTTCAAATACGACGTCTCATCGCGCACACAATTCAATCACTTTTGAATTCACGATTTTTGATTTTCAATGTTCTACAGATACAGACATGAGGCCGAATCCCTCAGGAGGGGGGTGGCCGACGGCATGGCTTGCCTCACTTTCCTCTCATACACGCACAACTTAGCCCTTTTGCGCTAGAGGGTTCGGCCGGAAGGCCCCGAAACACGCACTGTGGGTCATGAGTGCGGTCCGAGGTCAGTGTCAGCAGCAGGGCCCGTCAGTGTTACTGGTTTACCCCTGCCGCGCCATAGTGACCGCCATATTACGAACATCACGTCTCTCAACGAGAGGCCAAGGGCGGGAAAGCTCATCAGGCAGCGTTAAAAAAATTATCCATTCACAACCTTTCTCCACTCACGCCTCTTCATTGCACGCTCTCTCGAGGCCTTCACTTTCATGCCTCTCCTTCCCAACGCGTGCTTCTCACCATCCATCTACTCGACACTAGTCTACGCAGCTTCTACTCCTAATCTGCCACCAGTGCCGTATCATCCGCCAACATCAACTGGCTCAACCTCCAACACCCTCCATTCGCTTCCAACTGCACCAAGCCACGACCCATTACACTTTCGTCCAATATTCTAGCATGATGTTTTTAGTTGAACAATTTCAAGCAGTTTATAAACCTCGCATTACATCCCAGTGCGGTACCATGCCCCTCACCATCCCTGGTGAGGGGCATCGTGCCAGGAGCTGGTCAGCGTGCCCTTATGAATCCGCCAGGATGAATATTGAATACCATCCATATTCAGGCCCTCGTGTGCCGTGGTTTCATGAGCCGTGCGCATTCCCTTCGGTGAAGACTTCCACAAAATAAAAGCTATTGGTTCAGGCCTGGCCCTGAATACCAACGAACCCTCTGATAGTTTCGTAACATCTCTAGCATGCACTCGTGCCGCTCATACTTTGCTGTATTCATAGTTTAGACATTTATCTGCAGTACTGCGTCCCTTGCACTGTGTGGTGGCTGCAATTGCAAAAATGGCGCCGGTTGTTGTAGTGAAGCTTGTTTCAGTTTAGTAAACTGACCATTTTCTTTTTGGCCTCTGATATTACGAATATATCGAGCAAGTTAAACCAAATTAGATAGATTTTCTAAATGACACCATGTTGAACACTATGATAGCACTAAACGACACCATCGTGAACACGATGATGGCACCAAATGACACCATGTTGAACACGATGATAGCACTAAACAAAACCATCGTGAACACGATGATGGCACCAAACGACCAATAGTGAACATGACGCTGGCTCTAAACGACACATAGTGAACACGATGATTGCAATAAACGACTCATAGTGAACACGATGATTGCAATAAACGTTACTTAGTGAACACGATGATAGTACTGAACGACACCATTGTGAGCACGATGATGGCACTAAACGACATATAGTGAACACGATGATGGCAATCTATGGGAACATAAAAAGAACCGAAATCTGTGTTATCATATGTTACGGTGCGGCTGCAGGAGGTATTACAACAAACGGTGTATAATGTTGTTCGCGAACACGTCAAAACCAACAGCAGTATGTTTACATGCTTTTCAACATTTGCCTACATCCTGTTCATATATATAGTATCCATAAATACATATGCACATAAATGATATTTACCTACTTGTATACAAATACAAAATATCCGTGTCTATGAATTTTTGGATGTAATCCGCATGCATGCATTCATACATACATACATACATACATACACACATACATGCACCTCCCAACAAACATACGTACGTACTGCAAATAAAACTCGCGAGTTCCAGGGATCCTTCATTCCCAGCCTCGCTTCTGGGCTGTCGTCTGCCCCCCTTTCTTCCTGGACCAATTCTGCCCCGTGTTCCTTCCTCCTGTCTTCCTGGATTGTCGACGGTCTGGACTTCTCCACTTCCTGTGCTGTCGTCTGGCCCTTCCCTTCCTCGGTCTCGTCTTGCCCCTCGCCGCCCCTGGACTTTTTCTGCCACCTCCCCATCTTGAACTATCGTCTACCACTTCCATATCATGCACTACCGTCTGCCACATCTCTTCTCTGGTCAATTGACTGCCCCCCCCCCCTCTGTGGGCAATCAACTGCCCCTCCCTTACATGTACTCTCGTCTATCCCTTACCCTCACTGGAATGAAGATGGCCCCTTTACCGCGCCCAGACTGTCGACCTGACCCCTCTTCGCTCCTGGACTATCGTATGCCCCTTCCTCCTCTGGACCATCATCTGTTTCTTTTTCCATGGACTGTCGTCTGCCCCCCTCTCCTTCCTGCAATACCGTCTGCCCTCCCTGGACTACCGTCTGCCCCTCCTCTGCTCGCTGGACTACCGTCTGCCCCCCCACTTCTCGCTGGACTACCGTCTGCTCCCCTCTCCTCCCTGGACAACCGTCTGTCTCCCTCCCCTCCCTGGACTAACGTCTGCTTCTCCCCTCCCCTTTGTGAACGTGTCTGCTCCCTCCTCTCCTTGGACTGCCTACTGCCCCCCTCTCCCCCTCATCTCCCTGGACTGCAGTTTGCATCCTCCCCCTCTCCTCCTTGGACTGCTCTCTCCCCCCCCTTTTCTCCCTGGACTGCCGACTGCTCCCCCCCTTGTAGACCGATTGCCAGCGCCCGCCTCCCGGCCGTGTCTTGTTGTTTCATTAGTCTGCTGGCTGTCACAGACACCTCCTCCGGCCTGGTGTAATTGTGCCAGGCGTGTGACAGATGGCACGCCCGCCACTGCTGATGACTCGTCTGCCTGCCACTGCTGATGGCATGCCTGCATGGTACTGCTTACTTGGGAGGTGATAGCCTGAGATGCTCCTCTCTTCACATCACCAATTAACAGTCATGTTCTTTGATGTAGCCGCGGCACTGCTGCAGGTCATATTGCCACGTTGCCTCCGCGTTGGGGTTTTGTCGCTATTAGTCCAATATTTTGGTTGCCCCCTCGAGCCATCTGTCTAACGCGCTTCAAACTAAAAGGCTTGGGGGGGGGGGGGTAGCGCTGCTCTCAGCGCATTCCCCTCCTGACGGTCTAAATGCAAAGGCACTTGTTGCAAATTTTCTCTCATGTTATCGAGACTTTTCCTTTGTTTAATTATCCGATGCTACTACTTAACCCGTGGTTAGCTTGGTCCGTCTCATTGTAGCTGCGGAGACATTTGGACTATACAGCGTATCTGCCTTAGGTGAGTCCTAACTACCTATTTAGACTATCGTCTAGTATATTCGAGTCCATTGCATAGTTACAATAAATTTCTTGACGATTGTTGAGCCTCCATTCAGGGCGATTTGTCCTGAGTGAGAAAATCGGCACGACCGAGGTGTACAGGTTGCCGCCCGGCTCCCTAACGCGGCAACCTGTACACCCCGTTAGACAACTGCGGCTTCTGTCGATGGAAGTATATTTTTCCCTCCCCTTCATTGCCCAACTCACGGTTTACCGACACCAATTCACTATTAACGTTCACTGCTGCACTGAGCCGACTACTTCATTACTTCACCTAGTCAACTACTTCATTACTACACTGAGTCAACCACTTCATTACTACACTGAGTCAACTACTTCATTACTTCACTGAGTCAACTACTTCATTACTACGCTGAGTCAACTACTCCATTACTACACTGAGTCAACTACTTCATTACTACACTGAATCAACTACTTCATTACTACACTGAGTCAACTACTTCATTACTACGCTGAGTCAACCACTTCATTACTACACTGAGTCAACTACTTCATTACTACACTGAGTCAACCAATTCATTACTACACTGAGTCAACCAATTCATTACTACACTGAGTCAACCACTTCATTAGTACACTGAGTCAACTACTTCATTACTACGCTGAGTCAAGCACTTCATTACTACACTGAGTCAACCACTTCATTACTACGCTGAGTCAACCACTTCATTACTACGCTGAGTCAACCACTTCATTACTACACTGAGTCAACTAATTCATTACTACACTGAGTCAACTACGTCATTACTACACTGAGTCAACTACGTCATTACTACACTGAGTCAACTACGTCATTACTACACTGAGTCAACTACTTCATTACTACACTGAGTCAACTACTTCATTACTACACTGAGTCAACTTCTTCATTACTACGCTGAGTCAACTTCTTCATTACTACACTGAGTCAACTTCTTCATTACTACACTGAGTCAACTACTTCATTACCATAAAAATAAGGAATATTTTTATCACATCATTTACGATACAAAGATACGCACAAAATAAATGTAACGAATCCAACGGTTCAGGGAGTAACGACGGTGTAGGAAAGTGTGGGGGGGGGGGATCAATATATGAACCCGGACTCTTTCCATACTGCCTAGATGCTCTCCACCCGTCGTGGCAGGAAAAACCGAACATCTTCATTTATCCATCAATCCTTCTCTGTTGTGAAGGCCATGGCTACCGTGTACTCCAATAGCTTCTCCATTGTTCTCACTGGACTGCCACTGGACCCACGCCTACTATTTCGTATTTGTTGTTTTATTGTTGTTTTTGCTATGAGGCTGGTGAGCATTGTCTCAGCATTGTTTCAGCATTGTTTCAGCATTGTTCTCCTGATGCCCTGCAGCCAGTCTTTTGATGGATACTGAGCAGTTGTTTGTTACCAGCAGTTGTGACGCCACCGTCTTCACTTCTCTCGTAACATGATGCCAGTGCTCGATGTAAACACCAGCAGTTGTGACGCCACCGTCTTCACTTCT
>SDVV010030053.1:0-11726 GCA_016164225.1 Gammarus roeselii | reverse complement strand
CCCCCCCCCCCCCCCCACCCTGGTCTTGAACGGGTGGGGAGCAGTGTAGCAGGAGGCCTTTATATAGGCTGTCCCTACCCAACCATAGACCGGGATGTTAGGGCAGGGCTCTCTCCTGTCGCACTGCGCTGGCGCTTGGTTCACTGTATCGTGGGGCGATACAGCTTAGCCTCTCTCACCACGGGCAAGTGGCCAGCTACTCTCGGGTCGGCATATTGCTTGACCCGTTCTGTCCGATGTGTTGTGTGGGGCTGGTGTGGTGGTCGTAGCTTTGGATGCTGACTTTTCTGGGGTAGCACAGGGGGTTCCCCGTTTGACCCCGTGCGCTGCACGGGGGTTGCTTTTCCCTCCGTCATTGCTTCCGGGGCTTTACCATCTCCGCAGCCGGGTTTGAGATGGCAGTGGGGCGTTGGGGGCTGCTATTAGTGCAGATCCCGCCAGCTGTCCCCCTCGCCCCTTTGGCTCTCCAGTCTGTCCTAAATGCCTTTGCTACTATCACTGATAGTCGAGTTCAGGGAGGATCCTGTCTAGCCTACGCTTGAAAGCCTCTACTGATTCGCTCGCAGTCACTGCCGGCGGAAGTCTATTCCAGACGTTGATGATTTTGTAGGTCATCAGGTCACTGCAGGGTCGGGTGTTGAATCTCTTTGATTGGAGTTTCAGCCCGTGATTCCTGGTGGGGTGGTCATTTAGCGTAAAGAGGTTTCTGTACTTAACGTTATTGAAGCCTTTCAGGATTTTAAAAGTTTCAATTAGCTGTCCTCGAAGTCTACGCTTTTCGAGGGTGAAGAGATCCAGTTCCCTTAATCTTCTCAGATACCCCATGTGTCTGACAGATGAGATCATCTTCGTTGCCCTAGCCTGTACCCTTTCCAGTCTCTTGATGTCTTGGATAAGGGTGGGGGACCAGAATTGGACGGCATACTCCAATAGTGGTCTAACTAGGGTATTGTACAGGGTTAGGATTATCTTCTTGTCCCTGTACCTGAATTGCCTTCCGATGTATCAGAGGACTTTGTTGGCTCTTTTCTCGACTTCAGCGCACAGCCTGGAGAATTTCAGGTCAGCACTAATGTACACTCCTAGATCTTTTTCTAGGTTGGTGGTCGGGATCTGGCTGCCCAGTAGGGAGTAGTTCGCCGAGCCGTTTGTTCTGCCGATGTGCATATCAGTGCACTTGTCCGTGTTGAAAGGCATCTGCCATGCCTCGGACCATTCCCCGATTGTGTCGAGATCCTGCTGCAGGTACTCGACAGCTGTAGGGTTTGCGGCGTTTGCTCAGAGTTTGGTGTCGTCAGCAAATTTTGATATTTTGCTGACGAGGCCTGCGTCTAGGTCATTTATGTAAATGAGGAACAGGAGTGGGCCTAGGACTGATCCTTGGGGGACCCCGCTTCTAACCGGGGCCCACGGTGAGCTTTCACCGTTGATCACCACTCTCTGCCTTCTATCTGAGAGCCAGTGCTCTATCCATTCCCAGATTCTTCCCACAACTCCAAGAGCTCTCAGCTTGGTGAAGAGTCTCTTGTGAGGGACCTTATCGAATGCCTTCTTGAAGTCAAGGTATAGGATATCGATGGCCCTCGAGTCGTCGTAGATGGAGATCATGTGGTGGAAGAATTCCAACAGGTTGGTCAGGCATGATCTCTTACATCGAAAACCGTGCTGACTGTTCTCTAGGAGGTTCGTCTCTAGATGGTTGACGATTTGGTCTGCAATAATGGACTCCAACATTTTGCCCACAACTGATGTGAGGCTAATGGGCCTGTAGTTCCTCGGGAGATTTTTCAGTGATTGGTTAAATACCACCAGAAGGTGGGGGGCAATTTCGTCCGAGACAGCCTTTATTACTCTCGGGAGGAACCCGTCGGAGCCTACAGATTTGTTCGCCTTCAGTTTCTTCATTTTCCCTACTATCTCTGCGGTTGTGCAGTGGATGTCCTCCAAGGGTTGCATCCCCCGGTACCTAATGGAAGGTTCCGGGATTGCATCTTCACTCTCTTCGGTGAACACGCTAACGAAGTACTGGTCAAGTACCTCCGCTATCTCCGCATTTGTAGTTGTCAGAGTTCCTTGGTCCGTGGTAAGTGAGCCGATGGAAGCTCTGATGGGTTTCCTGCTGTTTACATGACTAAAGAACTCTTTCGGGTTGCGCTTGCAGGTGGCTGCAACTCGGCGTTTTTCGTTGTGTTGGGCTACTCTGATTAGCCTCTTTACCACTCTACATTGTTCCCTGTGTTTGTTCCGTAATCGGTCCGAAGGGTTTCGTTTCCAGCACCTGTATGTACGGTCTTTCGTGGACATGGCTGCTTGGATTCCTCTGTTGAACCACTTAGGATGTGGCTTTTGGTCGGCTCGCAACTTTCTTGGTTGGGATGCAGCCTCTCTGGACGACCAGGAATTTGGTCTTGAAATCCGTCCAGGATGCTTCAACTGATTCCAACCTAGTGGGTTGGAGATTACCTACCGAGGTCCCTTTTGAACTTAACGAAGTCCGCTCTTCGAAAGATAGAAATGCTGCAGTCCAGGCCAGCAATGAGTTACAAGCACCCAAGGACTCCAGCTTAGACAGAAACACACCATGACTCGACACATTGAATGCTTTAGAGAAGTCCAGCGATATGACACCCATAACATATCCCTCCTCATCAATCAACCTTCCATCATCATCGTTTGTCAAATCAGCAACAGGTATTCGGTGCTACGGTTATTTCGAAAACCATACTGATGAGATGATAAAGTATTGTTGCTCTCAAGGTACTCAGCCAACCGAGATACAGCTATTATTTCCATTGATTAGCAGCAAACAGATGTCAAACTCACCGGTCTGTAATTGAGTGGATCAGTGTGAGATTTAGCCTTGAATATTGGGACAACAATCGATTTGCTCCAGACTTCAGGTACCGTTCCTGTCCTCATTGATTTTTGAAAAATCAAAAAAAGAGGGAGGGAGAGTTCATCTGCACAACTCCTCAGCAGATGCGGGTGGAGGCCACCTGGGCCCATACTGGAACTGGGATCAATAGCCAAAGGGACATGCTGGACCCCCAGCCTAGAGAAGTCCACATCAGACAGACTCCCATCAAAAGACTGGAAAGGAGCTGAACCTACAAAAACTCCAGAAAAAGAGTCAGCGAAAACATCGCACATCACGCTCGGATCCTGAATTATCTCACCATTTGGCAATCGAAGGAGACCAACAGCTGGGCCAACAATCTTTTCATTCCTGACATAAGCATACAACAGCTTATGGTTAACAGGTCTGTTCAGTAACTTGGACTCGTACTTCTTTCGCGACTCGATGGAAAAATTTCTGTAGGTCCTATTCAGTTCAACATGTGCCTAGCCTTTCATGAGCACTTGCGGAATTGCGGCCCTCAACTCTCCTGACCTGCTTGCAGTCATGCCATGCCTCCGATCTCTCTCCCTGACAGCCCATGGAGGGCCAGAACGAACGTTCGTAAGGGGTATAAACTTCTCAATGAGGGACATCAAAATTTACTGCAAAAACGGAAAAAATCTTCAGACACCGAAGTGTAGCTGAATTCTAAACCCCAATCAACCAGAGACAGAGCCTCCGAAATTCTGACGTATTTCCCCCTGCACCAAGAACGCCTCTCCCACTAAGCCCCACGCTCCGGCTCCTCTCCACTGAAGATATACTCAAAGACAACGAGAGAATGCTGACAACTAGCAGGGGCGGCAGCACAGACACCTCACCAACACGATCCTCCTCAGATGTAAAAACCAAATCCAGTATTTTGTCCGACAGTAAGAATGTGGGCTCTATAACCCACTGCAGAAGTCCAAGAGATGAGAAACAATCTAAAAACTGCATGTCAATTGATCGAACGTAGCCATCAACTAGGTCCGAGGACCAGTCAATTGTAGATAAATTATAATCACATCTTTGCCAGGACAAAAATTCAATAGAAGGTTGAACAAGGTGTTGTTTTCCAGATTTCCATCGGAAGAAGGCCGATACACAGCTACGATCCACAGGTCATAATCAACAAGGTGCACGGCTGAAACGTTCAGAATGTGCACTTCAATACCTCTGAACACAATGTCCTTATGCAGATACAATAACGATCCATGCTTACGAGCTGGGCCATCTATGTCACCCCTCACAGCACGTTAAACAGCAACGTCGATGAAGGACGATGCAATAGCAGGCAGCAACCACGTCTCACTGATAGCTAGGACATCAATACTCTGCTTCAGAAGCAACTCAGAAATAAAATCCACTGTATTTGCTAAGGAGTTCAGATAAAGATGTCCCACTTTTAAAATATTAAAATCAAGTGAAAAATTGCTCGAGTGCAGCACTGATAAAAAATTTGCTATGGGCCTTCAATACCTTGACCAGAAGCACCACCTGCCGGACCAGAAAGGGCAACACCACGACTATCCACGTCACCACCACGGTCCGACGCAGCAACACCAACAGACGCATCAGTACCCCAAACAGCTACAGCACGGACAGCTGCAGCAGCACCACGACCAGCTGCAGCACCACCACGACCAGCTGCAGCAGCACCACGACCAATTGCAGCAGCATCACGACCAATTGCAGCAGCATCACGACCAATTGCAGCAGCATCACGACCAATTGCAGCAGCATCACGACCAATTGCAGCAGGACCACGACCAGCTGCAGCAGGACCACGACCAGCTGCAGCAGGACCACGACCAGCTGCAGCAGGACCACGGCCAGCCGTAGCAGCACCAGGACCACGAGCCAGCTGCAGTAACACCACGACCAGCTGCAGTAACACCACGACCAGCTGCAGCAGCACCACGACCAGGTACAACAGTACCACGACCAGAAGCCCCGCGGGTCACCACCCTGGCGTAGTCGCCCCGAAAAACACCCCGACCAGCAGACACTGCCTTGCCACGAGGTCGAGCATCCCCAGCACCGCAGGCCACAGCTGTCGAAGCCAAGCCTCCTCCACGCTCACCCACCCACAGCAGGCTTCTCCTCCTGAAAAGTTCCTGGCGTTGTTTGTAGATCAGGTCTCTCTGGATAAGGACACTTTCGTTCCATCCATTCCTTTCAATTTCCTTCCATTCGTCAGTATCTCATTCCTGACATCATAGATTTCGGCTCTGAACACCCCAATCTGACCACTAACTATACTAACCTCATGCAGGGCACATTCAAGCCCGATCAGCCGCTTTACCACACCCTGAAAACCAGTCTTGACATCAGTCACACTTCCGCCCAGGCCTCTCAAAGTAACATTTTGCTTGCGCTTCGTCTGCTTCTGAACCTCACGCTCCTCTTCCCTGGTAACTACATTAAGTTGGGCAGACCTGGCAAATTACTCAGATGAAGTCTGCTCAGGAGCATGAGGTGTGCAATCATGAACGGGCAACCCCTGCAATGATCATCAACGTTCGAACCTGTGCACACAAAGCCCCAGCCGGCACAACCAGTTGATTAAATGCTGACTTGCCCACCAGCGTGTCAATACTGCCTATCGAAGTTCTCCTATAATGTTGACTGCACCTACACTGTATGCAATGGTATGTAATAGCACTTCCTTCATTCTCCAGAAGTCCCTTTATCACACATTTCTCCAATCCAACGCACTCTGAGAATGGGTGAAAAGACCTACCACAGTCACGACAGCAAATGGAGCCCATGTTCAAGCTGCATCCACAGAATGCACAAAGTTCCTCGGAACCGTCAGCACCACCATCAGACCCATCTCCCACAGAACAGGAACTCCTAAGCGATTGGTTGACAACTTGACCGAGGGTTATATTTGCTGATGCCATTGACTCTCTTAGGCCATCAAAGTTAGCTAATCTAAAGTTAGAGACTTTTTCGCAGTTAGTTGACGATTTCAACTCACGCTATCAAAAAACGGATACAGTTTTGGTCGCTAGTTCAGAGTGGTTCGCCCACTTCAACGTTCGTGACATGAGAGTCGCTTGCACTAAATAGGAGATTATGAATATTGCTACCTCGTGTAGGTGTCTTCATCAATTGTGTCATGAAGCGTGTCGTGCCTCTGTGCGACTCATGAACCAGCAGTCAAGAAGAGAGCTTTGGTTAGAGCTAAGCGCCGCCGGATGCTCAGCTGTATGGATTAATTACCATTGTTCACCTTCATTAAGGTAATACAAATAAAAATGAAATTAATAAAGTAAATGGAAAAAATACCAAGCCCCTGCTAACCAAGCAGGCGGATCGGGCAATAAATATCTTCCTAAATAACATACCCGTATATGCATAGAGGCTCTTTCACGAAACCTCAATACGAACAGAGTAGGGTATGACCTAGTTAATGGGCAGAGCAGTTACGACTGAGATAATAAGCTGAGTAATACCTGACCAAGTTAATGGGCAGAGCAGTTATTACTCAGATAATAGGCAAAGTAATGCATGACCTAGTTGTTGGGTAGACCTGCCTAAACTACTGACCTGGGCACGTAGGGTGACTGACATCTTCTGCGGATAGGTATCTTTGTTGCCAACTTCGACAAGCGCCACCTTGTCGACCACGCACTTCTCTCCCTTGTAATAGACGACGTTATACGCGCGGCTGCGGATGTCTTGAGTACTGCCCGGGGTAAGAAGGAACTGGGTAATTACATTTTTCAGTTAAGTCGTTGGGTACACATGGGTTCACACGCTATTAATTTCACTTTACTAGAGACGTTGGCGGGTCTGTGGTGACACGCCATTACAACATTTTGACGAGTTCTTTAACTTTAGTGATAATAAACCATTACCTCCGCTATCGTAAAGAAGGTATTGGTCAGCATGTGAGCGTATCTGAAAGGGACAACTAGAGGGACAAGAGCAAATAGAGGAAACTGTGTTCACATGAAGGTAGGAATAACTGAAGGTGAATTGAAGACATTTATAAGCAAAATTTTGAAATTGTTTTGTTCTAATTAGTTACAAAGTAAGATGACGTATTCAGGGAAGGGTTTCAGGAAAATAAAGATTAAAGACCCATGCAAATGGACCAATTCCATTTGTATGCTCAGTTAAATTCAATAGCGTATCATTTCAAAACATCTGCAAACTGTTGGTTCAGCAGATAACTGTTGGGGTACAAGGCAATGGAGTGTTATCCATGCAGCAGAGGGCCAACCAGCGCTGCTGTCATCAGGCTCCGATTATCTGCCGCTGTAAAAAACAGCGCTCTGTAGGAACCGGCAGGAAAACAATACAACTTCAGATGTAACGACAGAAACATTCGTTGTGTCTATATATTTTTATTCCTAAATGCTCCTATATAAATGTTGCCAATATTTTACTGACATTGTAGAGTGGATATTATTTATATACCACTCAATTATAACACATTATTACCTTAACTCACTGCTCGGGAGGCTAAAATGCTTCTATTAGAGCCGCGATCAGATGGTACTGCCAGGCGCACAGACTGCCGACACATATCTTCTAATGTTAGCTGCCAAATCAGTAGCTAGTCGACTAGAAGCAAAGCTGATTAGCTAGTAAATGACTCCTAACACGTTAATCTTGACAGGATTTTTTTACAATATAGCTATGAGTAAAGAGACTACTGCAGACAATTCTACCGCACAGACGCTGGCCCTCTATTTTTTCACATTTTGGAGAGATTTCGCTTATATAGCGGGTTGCAGCGTAGCTGCCGACAGATAGCCTTTTATACACATGGCGATCATGGGTTGACCATTCAAGAGACCGGCCAGAATGTCTCACTCGGGGTCAAGTGACTCGAATTTTCCTTACTAAGCTTCCAATAGAATTCTATTGAGAGGAGAGGCCGCCGACACGCTACCATTATAAGGTTTCAACTTCTGCCGGCTTTGGTTGGTTTTCCCATGGAATTCGAGAGCATTATAATATAGAATAGGTGGATCTAGAAGCCAATTTAACTGAAATCGGAGAAATAAAATTTAGTTTTAATCCTAATATCATTGAAGCTCCTGCTGCAGAGAAGTATTCATGTTATTCTTTCATTAATCAAGAGGATTGGAGGTAAATAGCACACTGCATTTATAAAGGTTTCACCAATTAGAACAACTTGATCATAGATAAATGCACGACATCTTCAGTATGGCTTTTATATTCTCTTTAATATTGGACTCATTATTGGATGAAGCTATTTGCAAGGTCAGGTTAGCCACTAGGGGGGGGGGGCGGGGTGGATCAATCAACAAGGTTGTAAACACTATTGGTAGAGGATGTCTCCTACGAGTGCAGAACTGCAGGAAGCAACCGGCCTAACAAGGGTAGGTAGTGAAGGCCAAGCGAGCAAAAGGTGTTAAGGGCGGATCAATGGACAACTGTTGGGGTAAAGAGGTGTTAAGGGCGGATCAATGGACAACTGTTGGGGTACAGAGGTGTTAAGGGCGGATCAGCGGACAACTGTTGGGGTACAGAGGTGTTAAGGGCGGATCAGCGGACAACTGTTGGGGTACAGAGGGGTTAAGGACGGATTAGCAGACAACTGTTGGGGTACAGAGATGTCAAGGGCGGATCAGCGGACAACTGTTGGGGAGTACAAAAGTGTTAAGGACGGATCAGCACACAACTTTTGGGGTACAGAGGTGTTAAGGGCGGATCAGCGGACAACTGTTGGGGTACAGAGGTGTTAAGGGCGGATCAGCGGACAACTGTTGGGGTACAGAGGTGTTAAGGGCGGATCAACGGACAACTGTTGGGGCACAGAGGTGTTAAAGGCAGATCAGCAGACAACTGTTGAGGTACAGAGGTGTTAAGGGCGGATTAGCAGACAACTGTTGGGGTACAGAGGTGTTAAGGGCGGATCAGCAACAACTGTTGGGGTACAGAGGTTCAAGGGCGGTTTAACGGACAACTGTTGGGGTACAGAGGTGTTGGGTTGGGGTACCAATACATGCCCAAACAAAAAAATTACGGCACCTACTCAATTGAATGTACCGAACGATTCTACGATGAGTAAATGTCAATGGCTTGAACATTTGAAACCCATAAAGAACATAAAAAACATCAAAAGAGGAGAGAAAAGCACATTTACATAAAGTTATTTTCCAACTAATCAAATTACAGCAACAGATCATAGAGGAACAATGTTACTGAACAGCAGAATTGAAAATGTGAAACAACACAATAGAAGTACAAGGAAACGTATCATGTTGACAGCAGCTAGTAGATATTTCAATGCACGGCCAGGGTAACATTTCTAAACGAAATAATACAACAAAAAACAGATAAGCTTCTTATGCTAACAATAACGGCAAAACATTCAAACACGAGACAGAGAACAACGTTACAACTAAAAAAAATCCGATGGGAGCAATATCAACAAAAACCTGAAGTCACAAAACAGAGAAGCGTCTCACCAGTAGTAAGGGTCTCCCTCCTGTAGCAGTGTTCCAGGTATGGGCAGCCCCATCGGGTCCAAGAAGCGAGCCAGGTGGAAGCGTTCGGGGTCGAGGTTAAAGATGTGAGTGACCTGAGATAGGAGGTGGGAGGCGGGCAATGACGACAGTTAGTAAACCGAACCGCCACAACGGAAGAGTTTCCTAACTTGCCCGCAGAAGCGGTAAAAATAGCTAGCTATTTGAAAATACCATAAATGAAAGTTTGACAAATGAACAAATATAAAACAGATTACGGTTTCTGACGCCGAGAGGTTTGAAGCACATTACTGTCCACTCTCAGATTAAATCAAAGACTATTATCAGACGGCAACATGTAGGGAGAGAACGGGAAGTAGGAGGTCTTGGTGAAAGATGTGAACGGCCGGTTATTGTTGTAGGAGAGGAGAGAGGTGATGCACAGAAGAGGTGGGCTAGCAATTT
The DNA here is from genome assembly GCA_016164225.1 of Gammarus roeselii. Taxonomy (NCBI): domain Eukaryota; kingdom Metazoa; phylum Arthropoda; class Malacostraca; order Amphipoda; family Gammaridae; genus Gammarus; species Gammarus roeselii. The sequence continues at coordinate 1,928 of SDVV010030053.1, read as the reverse complement.
GATTTGTTCAATGGTGAGGACGTCAGCGGCTGAAACTGTTGCAGTGGATGGGGGTACACGGATACCGATTTCGGGAGCAAGAGTGGTGCATACTTGGATCTTCCTTGGAGGTACTTCGCTTTTGAAGCCGGTCACAGCGTAGCTTGCACCAGACCCCCAGCTGCGTGGACATTCTCCAAACGCGATGTCTCATTAGCATTTGCATGTTGCTTACACATTCGAAGGTCAGATCTCGGCTCGGCGAGGCCTTGATTAGAGGTTTATGGTAACACAGCTCAGATGTACTCATTCAATCGTCTTTTGAACCTCAAGTTGTTTGCTGTAGCGGATGATTGCAGAACACATTTGATCTCACGAATTTACAGTAGCGTTCTATTGGATAGCTGAAGTCCCCGGCATGTGACAATGTTGAATGCTACGGTTTGCATCGCTCCGCCGCCCGTCCGATCTGGCACATTGAAGTAGCAAATACTGCCAATTTTCGACTGATTTCTCACTGTCACTATCGTTACAGATTATTCGTCGGCATTGACTGTGTAGCCTCGGAATTTTCTAAACTTTTATGACCATGAATGTTTCAAAACGTCTTTGGATTGAGTATAAGCCCAGGGCATTCAATCTGTCATAATAATCAATTTCCTTTACTTGTCAAATTTGAACTGATTAGAATTGTTTCCAAGGAATCAACATTGTCATTTTATCTGTTGACAGAAAGGTTCTCGTGACCCAGGAACAAGTCTTTCGCTACAAACCTCAACCTTTGCGATCAGTCCATTAAACCAAAACATTATTTTTCATTTCTACGCTCAAGTCACGCAGGCTTTCTTTTCCTTCAAAGGCTTTATTATTGCTAGAATGAAGACCCTACTGGAAGGTCAGTATTTTTACGACATCCAAGTTATTCGAACTTAGATAAAATGAACTGCTTGTTGTTGGAGTTTTCAGAAAGATGGACGCGAATGTGCTGGGTCGTGGCTTGGAGCTGTTGGAAGCGAATGGGCAGAGTTGGCAGTTGAGCCAATTGCTGCTTGCGGATGATACGACGCTGGCGGCGGATTCAGAAGAGAAGCTATGTAGGCTAGTGTCTAAGTTTGGTAGAGGGTGTGAGAGAAGGAAGCTTCGAGTGAACGTGGGTAAAAGTAAAGTGATGAGATGCTCGAGAACTGTGGATGCGAGCAAATATAGTGTCCTCCTAAATGAAGAGCTGTTGGATGAAGTTCAGTGTTTGAAGTATCTGGGCTCCCATGTAGAGGTGACTTAGTAGTAGTAGTTGCTTCATTTTTCCACCGGAGTTCCAACGCGAAATTAATGTAGACTTCCCCATAGAGAAATTAAAGAGTGGCAAACTAGGTGCAGCGTAGATTACAAGGTTCAACGCAGATTCCGAGTATGTTCAACGAAGATTCAGAGTAGGTTCAACGTAGGCTCTGAGTAGGTTCAACATAGATACAGAGTAGATTTAACATAGATACAGAGTAGGTTTACCGCAGATACAGAGTAGGATTAGCGTAGATACAGAGTAGGTTTAACGTAGATACAGAGTAGGTTTAACGTAGATTTGGGAGGGGGGAGCCAAAGTTCCAATGTTCAGAGGGGCCTCAAGAGGGTCCCCCAGTTTCTCAAGGGGGTCCCGAAGGGTGTCGAGAGTGTCCCAAAGGGCCCCAGAAGGTCCAAGTGGGTACCCCCAAATTATTCTGGTCTTCCGAGTCTCCCGGGTTCCCGAAACCCCGGGTCCCCCCCTTCCCTGGGTCAGGAGGGGGGTTCGTTTTGTTGAATGCAACCTTGAGTGCCCTAATGTTGCTGCCATTCACTTACTGGATGTTGATGTCTGGGTGTTGGCTGTCTACCGTCCCCCATCTTATGATGAGGCTCGCAATTCTCGGCTCATCCAACTGATCTTGACCTTCTGTGCTGACCGTGAGGTGGTG